>JBBPDB010133378.1:0-16101 GCA_037974465.1 Brachypetersius altus
GTATTTTTTTTTTTGTCATTCTTTCCCAGCCCCAAACGGTGAGAAACTCTCCTCAAGTTGTCTTGTGATGGACGGTGGCTGCTGCGTTTGTGTTTCATATTCATATCTAATCTCATGGCCCATAAACTGACAGCATAAAGAGGAGCCCAATGATTCCGTCCTACTGAGGAGGGTGTGTGTGTGAGTGTGTGAGTGTGTGTGTGTGTGTGTGTGTGACTGTTGGGGGGGCTGTTTGGGACTCAGACATCATTTATCGAGTCAAAACATCCATCAGCGCGTCTGAACGCGTCCTCTCTCCCGACGTTGTGAAGATTTATTTAAAAATCCATTTTTATTAAATTATTGAATTGTCTGATCAAATACATTCGAACCATTGGCTAATATCTACCTCTAATAATGGAAGGGCAGACTATAAGATGTAGATAAATATACACGCACTGGATATTTTGGTGGTCGAATGAAGGAGGCTGAAACAAATCTGCACATCTTTACAGGAAGAAAAAACAAATATGAATTCACTGTTTATCTAAAATGTTTGGGGCATTTTTTTGCTCATATAACATTTTACATATGTTCTTATATATACAATAAAATCGCGTGTCTGATTGTTTTATTTCTGGAGTAGATGTATATAATTTAAGCGAGACTTCACACGGTAAAGTGGCGTGTCCACAATTAGGTGCCAATGAGGCGGGAGCGCTGTCCGTGGTGCTGAAGTTTTGGGGAGGAATATGAGCCCGCTGTGGAGGACCGGGTATGAGCCCGCTGTGGTGGACCGGGATTATTTTTTAAAGCATAATCAGTATTAAATATTCCCCCTTCTCTATCCCCGCATACCTCCAATCTCTGGCCCAGGATCTTTTATTTACACCAGACTGATTTTATGAACTTTCAACTGGGGGTCCCAACGACGATCAAACAATTGAATCAGACTCCAGTCCCAGCGCAGCTCAGGCGCAGAAAAGCACGTAGAGTCCGGAGCTTTAGCGAAAACCGAGGACACACGTGGCTTCGGAGGTTTTTTTTTTTTTTTTTGCTTGAGCAGAAAATGATGAAAGGTGTTGGATATCTAACCCGTCGCCGTGTAACACGAGAAAGTGCTGAAGCTCACAGGCTGGAATCGGCTCGGATTGCCCCGCATTTGGGTTCGGATTGATGCGCAACTCCAGCCCGGGGTAACCTGAGAGCAGCCTCCTCCTGTTACATAAGAGAAGCGCCATACACTGCCGCTGCAGCTGCAGGACTTGCTCTGTTTAAACATCAAACGCTAATCTTGTCCAAACCCCTCTCCCACACCCAGTCCCAAAAATTGATTAATTCGTTAATTAATTAATTCTTTAATTATTATATCATAGATTTCGTGAGGTGAAGGCAGCATCCCAACCCAGAGTTTCTGTGATTCCGTATTAAGTATAAAAGTAATCTGTCATTCTATTTCAGAGACGTTTCTGCATTGCCTTTAAATTCTAACCCTAAAGTTGAGCCAAAATGGCATCATATACAGCAAAAGCAGTTCTTTGCAGCAGCTTCCACTGAAAAGCTCTTTAGGGACCAAATGTTTTTTTATTCTCTGGCATTGCTTAGAATGATCCCTTTCATTATCTTTGCAAGAGCATTAGAACATATACGTTGTTTGTAACATACATCCAGTAGGGATCTTGTAGACTGTTGTTGAATTTTAACTCAGGCTTTTATTTGAAAAGCAAATGTGTTCTCTTATACGGTTCTCTTACATATATATATACACACACACACACACACACACACACAAATACACACACAGAATTGTAGACATCAATGAACATAAACATAATTTTGTATAAATGCTTTCTGCAAAGTAACTTTTAAAAGCATTAAATGCTGGTTCCTATCACCATTACTGTGAGCAATTGTGACACTGTAATTGTCTCCAGCATGGAGCATTTCACACCACTTTGTTGATCGCTGCTTGAATTATGCAGAAATGCTGAAAATCTGGTGGAATGTTCCTCAAAGCCTGGTGATAGTTAACTTGGATAGCAGTGTGTGTGTTTCCCCAGTCTTCCTTGTGTGCTGCTTGTTGATGTGAGGCCAGGCTGCCTCCTCTAGCAGACCAGCGTCCAGCTCATTCTCCAGTTGGAGGGGGGATCACCATAGACAGCTCTTTTAGCCCAGGAGAGATACTCTCATTAACTCTATCCAGATGACATATTCTTAAACCAGTGAGCTTCGCCACAATGAACACAAACTGAGTAGCGCTTCTGCCACAAAAAAAAGCTGTGTTTCTTATTTAAAAAAGAGCACCAAAGTGCACCAAAGTGGAGGTCATCAAGGGAAAGCAAGACTTTGTCTTAAAAGTCTGTGTAAACTTTAGAAAGGGAAACATTTGTTCAAGTCCTCTGAACATGCTCATCTAGAACTAACAAAAACATCATCAAGACCATAGATCCCAGGCATGACCCTGGAGGACTGCTGTCCTGCATAGTTGAGTGGCTTCCCTGCACTAACACTGACTTCAACTCAGTAAGGGCTTGTTAAATAGATTAAGAAAGTGTGCCCCACCCAAGAAAATACACTCCTAAACATGAAAGTTACTGAATGATTCTTGAACTGATTGTATAGTTCCAGGGATATAGTTCTTTTTTTGTTTTCTTTATTTTCAGGGATTTTTTGTACCTTTTTATTACTAATGAATATTTTTAATGAACCATGCCTCCAAAAGAACCCTTTATTTTTAAGAGTGTGGAACAAACAAACTCCAGCACCAGGGTTGGAAGCCACTTTATTAGGGTATAAAAGCAAAAAAGGTACTTCCAATTGTTTTCCACATGAACCAAGAAGATCAACTTTCTGGGACCGATTACAAAGTGCATCCAAAACTCTGTAAAGTGTTCTTTGCCAAGGTGGCATCAAACAACAACATTTGGTTCCCAAAGAGTTCTGAAGACAAAGACCAGTGTTTGTTTGTGAGGCTTCATGATACCCACCTAAACCTTTCATGGCAAATGACAGGCAACCTTATAAAGGTTTATTATCAGTTACTTTAGTCCATTCTCGTGTCACTTATCTGTTAAAATATAGCTTCATACATGTTTATGCATATTTATGAGTGGTGTGTGGTATAGAATGTCTTCAAAGTCTGAAGTAACTCCACATATGGAGGTTGGCACATTTCCTTCCCAGTTTAAGAACCCCACAAAGACGTTTGCCTCTCAACCTAATCATGTGTCTTCCAACTCTTTTCCACCAGACCAGCTACCTCTTCTCGGGTAATTGCCCTGTCAGTGGATTGGTGGCGTCTCATCCAAGAGACCATTTGCATTCCTTGGCGTGATCATTTACAGCAGCGCTGCTGGTGAACTTCTCCCTCTTTGTTAAATACAACTCAGATGTGACACCTCCAGCCCCGTGGGCTCCGCCCTCCCGCCATTAACAAACCCACAGAGGTGTCAAACGAGATAAGAAAAATTAAGGATCCCCGCCCCTGTTCGTGTAATAACCCTTAAATCTCCGCAAATGCATCAGTACGCCTCGCCGACACAGCACCCCCCTCCAACCCCACCCCCGCTGAAGCAACTCGGGGCGTGTTGTGTTTCCTATTTATTTACCCATCCCACCACCCGGCATACAAAGACTAATGGATAAAAAGTGACAAGCTATCAGGAGAATCTGAATGCATAATTGATGCGGGGCATAAATTAATATGATTATGCAGCGAGGGCTATGTCTGCCAAGGAGCATGGAGGAGCACACGGGATGAAACATGGTTTCCATCTCCAGGGCTGATAGACATCAATATGGAATGGGGCATTATCTTCAGGCTCCCTTGTTCTTTGTGCAGGACATCCCTACGCCACGGCGTCACAACAAGATGTTGTTTGGAGTTGTCCTTTTCTAGCTTACCTGGGAGCAGCCTGAAGGTGTCTCTTCCAAGATGAAGGTCAGAATGCGGTCAGTGGGAAACTGATGTAAAGCAGTGACCTCTGCCTGGGGCCTAGGCCACAACAAAGAGGAAAAGACGCAGAGGATGCCGACACAACAGACTTATCTTCACCAATGAACAAACAAATAAATAAATGAAAAAAACAAATACCACAACGATTAAAATACATTAAAATGCTTTGGCAGGAGGGTTTCAAAGGTAGCTGACATGCAAGATCCCAAGCTCTTCTGCAAGAAACTCCTTTATTAAATAAAAAATATCAACATACTATCCCTGATCAAAAATGTTATACGTATTCCCTCCTACATGGGTAAAAATTACATTATTGCATACATGTGATTCATTATTTTAAATGAATAGCCACAAGACTAGAACAATAGTAATGAGGTTGTGAGAACAGTACAGAGGACACTGTAACCATTTCTTCATGTGGTGTATTGTGCTCTTTAACCACTGCTTCATCTATTGTGAACCTGTCTACTCACCTTCTGTAGTCAGGTCACAAGAGCCTCTAGATCAGGGATCTCAGACTCCAGTCCTGGAGGGCCATGGTCCAGCAGGTTTTGGTGATTTCCCTGCTCAGAAACACCTGGTTCACCTCAACAGTGAATTGTAAGGTTTGGTGAATGTGTTTGATGAGGAGAACCATCAAACTGTGCTGGACACCGACCTTCCAGGGCTGGAGTTTGACACCCCTGATCTAGATCATGATTTTTACTAGGAAATAGCCCTCCTGATGATGCATCCTAAAAGTGGGATTAGCCATTGAAAAACTACACCTGCTTTCAAGTCTACAAATGAGTCACATTAGTATTTGTTAGGCTCTAGGAGGATGTGTTTGCAGAATGCATGCTGAGTATTGCAGTGAGACACAAACACAAAAAGGATTCTAAAGAGTCTAATTGGTGACAGTGGGAGAGGGTGATTTAGACATAGGTGTGCTCAGATGTGCATTTGCCATAAAAAAAATCTTAAAAATTTCTTACACTTTTTAAATTAATAAGAAAAAAAAGATTTCCCGTCTCAATGAAAGTTCAGATGGAAGAGGGATGGCATTAGCACCTCTGTTCTGAGAGTCAATTGCTGGTCAGTGACAGATTACGGCAAGCTAGCTAAAGATTTAGTTAAAACCACAAAGATGTCAAAGCTGGCCATTCTTTCCTTTGAAAGCGAACCGGCAGATATTTTGGATCGTAATGAAACATTGTCAAGTCTTGCACTGTGATTTTGTGGTATGTAGCTTAAATTGGTACCGTATCAAACCATAGTTTTGTACTATAGTACTAATGGGTTTTTTGAGTAAATTGTGCTTTAGTTCTTTTTGAAACCAGATGTTTCAGCAGTTCCTGCTCTTGGCTGTGAATGTAAAAATAGCTGTGAAGTTTGCTGAAGTGTGCAAATTGCTTACAAGCTTAGAGAAATAAACAAAAAAAAACAAAACTGTATGGTTACGTGGTTACTCAGGTTATCTGTAAGAAAATCTTACATGATGTAGTTGCATGTGCAGTGCTACAGACGTTCAGTAAGTAGACCAATATAGTCTCCTCCACTTCAGGGTATCCAACTGTTATCCAACATATTTCCATCTAGAAAATCGACAAAATCTTAAATTTGAGAGGTGTTCAAACCTTTACATCTGACTTTATGTACACACTTACACTTACTGTTGCATTTATAAACTTTTTATGATGTAAATATTGGTAGGAATCTGTAAAAATTGACATTTTGGATAAGGAACAGGGTGTAGTTGCATCTGCAGTGCCACAGATGTTCAGTAAGTAGACCAATGCAGTCAGGAACCTGTTAAGGAAACACATCTAGAAATATTAAGAAAAAAGATAGCATAAAGCAAAACCATATATGTATAACAACTATAACACTGCATCCCTAGTGCAACTACTCTCAAGTACAGAGAGAGGCCGTCCAGTCTGTGGGGAATAACACCAGCAGCCATGGACCCTCATCTCACCTTTTGCGGAGTTTACCTTAAAAGCAGCTCAGCTTTGAAGCCTTATCTCTTGTTTGCTGTTTGATGTGCATGAAAGATGAAGGCTTTTAAGTGAGAGCAAAGGTATTTGGTTTTTATAATTACGGGGGCGCCAAGCTGCGACTCAAATTATGATTCACAGCAACAGATGTGCTCCAAGTTGCTGAATAAATATATGCGTAAAATTCCCTCACCGACACCCTGACGGCTGCTCGTTATGCTGGCGTCCCATTGGACAATAAATTACATTCTGATTTACATAGAGGTAAAAAAAAAAAAAAAAGAAAGATTTGTTTTCTTATTAATATACTGGGATTCTTGCACCAATTTAAGTTTATCCGCCCGCTTGGTCTGAACATGTGTTTTTCTAATCAAGTGGCATCATCAGATATGCACGGGCCTGCAAAGTCAAAGGTGGAAAAAAAAACATGTTGGGCTCAGTTCTGCGCACAAGCCTGCCAGGAGGGTATTATGCATAAGCGCTGTCCCTGGCTGGGATGCCAGATTTTTCCGTTTTAAGCCAGTAAACGCAGCCGAGAGGGAGATCAAAAGGGAACAACAAGATCCTTTCCGCTGCGCCTGTGCGGGCCCTGTGTGACGCTGATCTGCAGAAAAGGCTTGTCAATGGGACACTCTTAATAATTCATAGACAAGAACATTCAACAAAATAGCACCTGGGACAGCGGCACAGTTATTTGGAATCTATTTGCTCATGCTGAGCATTACGGATTCTCTCCAGATACAGAGACATGCCCAAACATTGCATAGCACCCAAGAAAATATGCATAAAAATTTAGGAGAAACAAGCAGACTGCTTAAAATTTGTCTTCAAAGACCTGTAATTATTTTTAGTCTAATTTCTACTTGCATTTTACAGTCGCTTAGAACCCAAAAAGTGTTGGTTGTTAGTCTTACACAACAGGAAATCTGTTCACTCAGCTGATCAAATGATATAGTTTGTGGTTTTTGAAGTGAAAATAAGTAACACACTTATTACTGTGTGAATGATACATTTTACATTTTTTCCCATTATGTTCATTAAATCAATAAATAAAAACTGTATGTAAAAATGTACAGAAAGTATCCTCTGTAGATTAATTTCTCTGTAGAGAAATTTTAATACTTATTCTCATCAAGAAAATTAATTAAATATTTAATTTGACCAGAGGTGTTTAATCCTTTACATATGAATTTGTGTATACACTTACACTTATATATCTATAAGCAAATATCTATATACACTTATATATCTACCTGATCACAAATGGCTATTCATAGTAAGATAGAGATTCCTGTAAACAGACCGTTACACTTTATTATGGAAAGCATTGGTATGTTTTACCACATCTTCTTGTTCCTCGGGTTGTTTAAATTGTGATAAATCACAGTTTTGTGTATTGCTGTTTAGAAGATAACATTTATAGGCAATCTACACTGTAATGGTTATTACTGAATAACCATTGTTCAGTTTAGCGACTCCAAACTTCTGAACAACAGAAGTGTTTGATACCAAGGTAATACTGCTTTATTTTATTTTATAGGGGTCAAAATGAGCAAAATGTGAAATAATTAGCACCATCAGCAGGCAGCGGGTCACAGTTTCGGGAATATGCCACTTTGGTTCCACAAAACCTCTAATAATGCAGTGTACCTAAATCTGAACTTCAAATCCAAACTTTTTGCTGCCATTTATGCTGACAGCCAAGCATTACACTTGAACAATAAACACCCAAAGCCAGTGGCTATCAAGAGGAAAACTGCTGCAGTGGTTGGAGATTAGGAACACAAATGCAGATGTACTGTGTCATTTCTGTTGATGGGGTTGGGTCCTGAAAATTCTAGCAAGAGTGTCTTGAGGGAAAATATTTTAACGCCTCTTTTCTAAGAATTCTTGGTTCAAAGAATCCTTAAAGGCAGTTTTGCTTATAGGAAAACATGATCTATGAACTGTCCATTGTATTACTCTAATTATACCGTGACACTCTGGGCCGAAATCAGCTCTTGGGATATTTAGAGATCACCTGATTTTTGCCAAAGGTGCTGTTCAGTAGTTTCTACACGCTTGAAGACAACGAAGTGCCTATGCTGACGATGTCCCTGATGCAGCTTACACACCACTATGGACGGTTATGCGACACCAGGAACCTGCTGTTATACAGCACTTAGCAAGCTCAGTCTGGGGCTCATCGTAATCCAGGAACGCAGACTTGGTGCCGCTGGCGAAGTGGCCGGTCGCACTCAACACCCATGTGTTACGCTGAGAAGAAGAAAGCAAGAACCTGAATGAGAAAGCATGCGTGCCAGAAGGACTCTGCTGCCAAAAAGCACAGATGCTGTGGCTGCTTGGCACTTTAATCAATGCTATTTATGTGATAGTGACATACGTAAGAAAACAAGCCGAGTGTGTCTGTTAAGTGGCTGCTGTCATGTGTGCCAGCTCCCTTTCCCTATCCTGCATGCACAAACGCTCACACAGCCTTTATTGTTTCTATACCCTTTAGTACACTATATATGTCACGTTACATTGTTTTTTTGTTTCTTTGGTTACTGTACTGTTTTGTATCGTTTGTATGTAGGTTTTGATACTTTCCATGCTTCTGAGAACTCCTGGACTGAATACCATTTTACAATAAGACCACCTTAATGAAAGTTTCACAAATGACTTATAATCGGGTTGTTTACTAGGCTGTAGACAGTTTCTTAATCATAATTAGCAGGTATAAACAGATTCTAACAGTCATACCTTGATGCAGTTTCACTATTTGGCATGCACTGATGTTGTAACAAATACCTGATGAAGGTGACAGTTTAACATTCTGCCTGCGATACGCACAAGACCTGAGCTCTTGCCAAATAACGAGCATGTATGACAACTATTATAACTTGTTTATTACTGCTTTTTCTTGTTTTTGAAATGGTCTACAATCTTAACAAAGCATGTATTCATCATTTTTAAAACCTTTTTTTTGAGGATGGTCTTATTGTAAAGCAGCACCAAAAATACTACACCATGGCGTCAAGGCCTAACCTGGATGTCACACCAAACAAAGCGTACCGGGCTGGCCATTGAAATGAGGCCAAATTGTGGCTACAAGACCTTCAGGGCTGGCTAACTAAGAGATGCCAAACCACAGCCATGAGGCTCACCTGTCCGGCCATGGGAGCCATGCTACATCATCGCCATTAGGCTTCCCAGGCCTGCAGTCAGCCTGACACTACACCACAGACACAAGGCTTAAAGGACCGGCCACTTGAGTAATGATACACCCATGATACAGCCATGAGGCTTCCTGGGCAGCGCTACACCATGACCACAAGGCTTCCTAGGCCAGCTGTCAGAGTGACCCTAAAAGACTGGGGGAGTCGGGGGTGAGAGCACATACCAGGAGGCCATTGCCTCCAGGACAATGAAATAGGTAAACAAATATTCCTACAGTTTTCTTGAAGCCATTTTTCTCAGTGTGTGATAGTCTTTCTTTCTGTGAGTCAACATTGGAATAAATACAAACAAGCAAGCAGTTTTTTTTTTGTTAAAAAGTTGATGTTTTGTGACCTGAACACAAGGAGAACACAAGTTTGGTTCCAGGTTTCGTCTCGATGCCTCAGCAGCTCATCTGGTTAAACCAGGTTTCTGATGGGAACCACAAGTAATACTGGGTTTCCACAAGGAACAAACTGATATAATGCACATAAAGTTACTGTACTTGTACTGTGAAAAATATAAAATGTAAAATGTCATATAATGTATAATTCATTTAATTAGTATATTTAAAATGATTAATCATAAATTAAATATTGTTGTAGACTTTTGCACAGTATTGCATTTGTACATACACACAGAGATACACATATTAATGTGATTAGATTTACGTTGCATTAGCCAGCAAGGCAAATGTAGCATTACGAGCCTCACCGAAGGACTCTTATTGGTGTAATTTAGTGTGCTTGTCCAGCTGGGCAATCGAACCGCAGCCTGCTGAGTGGAGGGCACTGGTGTTAACCAGAGCGCTGCACCAACAGATTAAATCTCTTGACAGATTGGATTCACGGTGTTGGAAAGTTCACATTCACAAACCAAATTACACAGTCAGCTGTTGCAGGTAATGCAAATTATGAACAAAGACAAGAATGGATAATACACAAGAATAATAAGACACACAATGTATTGAATTTAATTCCATTCATTCAATCATGCACATTAATCCTCTTAAAGAGGGAAAGTAATTATATTATTAAAACACATTGCCTCGGGTTGCATCAGAGATGTTCACAAGTCATTTTTACTGAGTCCAAGTCAAGTCTCAAGTCTTTGTGCTCGAGTCCAAGTCAAGTCTCAAGTCTTTGTGTGAAAGTTTAGAAGATCTGCTAATTGGCCACGCCCCGTGATTACAATTGGCTGTTGCTTAGCAGGGGGCGGGGCTGCGTGCTGTGATCTGCCCTCACCAACATGGAGGATTTGCCTTAAATGATCTCAAATCTAAACGTCTGAGTCTCAGACTCAAGTCCCCATCTCTGGGTGGCATTACCTTCAGTGTGCGAAACACCTGTTGGCAATCAGGGGTCCCCCCATCAAGATCTTTTTGTGAAAATGTGAGTTAAGGGTGAGGGCGTGGTGATGGTTAAAACTAAACAAAAAAAGTTTGACACTTGGTGTTGGCAATGGACAAAGCAATTTCAAAAGTTATTTGTTTGAAATAAATCACACACACAGTTTCACCATTTTGTGTCATTCGCAGTACTGAATATTTTTTCAGAGACACTCAAAAAGTGTTAATCACACACTGGTTACTCCCATTATTGATTAAACAGTTTCTTCAATCACATTTGTGTATTCAGGGTATTTTTCGACGTGATTATGAACTGAACCAAAATAGAACCAAATTAGATTTTCTTATTCACCAACCTGTTTCCTAAAAACAGATTTTTGCAAAAATGTATTCCCCCGATCCACCTTGTTACATGTCCTGCCCATAACTACTGCGAATACTTCTCTTTGTTTTGCCTGCTGTATACATTTTCTAGGTGCATAGCTGTGAAACCACAGCTTTTCTCCAGTAAGTCTAACGTTACTGTGGGGGGCTTCAACTTCTGCATTAAAGCCCATGTCATGGTGCGCTCTTGCTCTGTAATGGGAACTGCTGAGGAACCTTAATGGAACAGGACTGCTCCTCTCTCCACTCGTTCTACCTGCTATCATATCCCAGGAGTTGACACAGCCCTCCATAGCGAGAGGCCTGAAATGTGACGCCCTCATCGAGCCCCCAGTGTTCCCACGGGACCACCCTGAGACACACTTGCTCAAGCTTCTCCTCAACAAAGAAATGAAAATCAATAAACAATCTGAAGTTTTCAGAAAACATTTTTTTTTCTATCTTAATGAATATACAAGCTTGGTGTTACAGCTATCTCTGAAGGTTGGAGTCCTTTTTTTTTTCTTTTAAAAAGTGCATTAAAAGTGGCATCACAGTAAGCAAAGAAGAAAAGAAAGCATTTGTATAACCTCTGGGCTCAATAGGCTTTGAAACTCAGGGTCAGATCTGACTAAGTAATGGTCACATGTTTAAATCAAGATAGGATAAGATGCCTTTGATGTCACACAAGATACAGTGAGCGACGATCATTTAGCGGGTAAGTCCAACATTGTTAATCACTAAAATCTTTTAAAACTTTTTTTTCATCTTTTAAAGTGTGCAAGAAAAGTTGGGCAACCCCAAATGCAAAGGAAAGCATCTGAATGATCACTGATGAAAAATTCTATAATAGGCAGCGCAGGGACCAGGTGACAATAAAACTCAATATTGTTGTATCTCTTGCTATATCTAGGACTCCAATTTGTGCAACTAAAACCTTAAGTCACCTATTTAACTCCAGACCTGACAGCACGGGAGATCAGGAGTGTTAAGCACACACTTCGCATCTAAAAAGGTCATGTGGAAAAAAAAGAATCTGTTTTTGAAGGGAGAAAAAGAAAGGTAAAGTATAATGGCAACGCATTACTGGTGAAAAATGGGGCGAGAGGCCATAGCTCACTGCTGAGAGCCAACATCTCATCAATGATTTAGCATCGATGGCTTGCGGTCCACTGGTTGTGTTTCTCCATGTTCAGAAGCTCTCAGTGTGAGAGGGAAGCAATGTGAGATGGAGAGCCTTTACTCTCCCAGTGCAGGATTGTAGGAAACACATGATTTTTATCTGACCTGTAAAAGTTCTGCCCAAAAGTGCATTTTTTTAAAGCAATTGTCACATGCACCAACAAAGAAATCTGTAAAATGTTATTCATTTTCCTTGTTTTCAGGTTATATGGTCCGTGTGACGGCGTACCATCCCATCAATCCAGAGAGGGCAGGTCAAATTATGCTCTCTTGAATTATGCAGCTAGAGATGACTGTGAACTCATGCTCTTGTGATTATAAGACAGTTGCACCAGATTCAATGGGAATTTTGCCAATATTCTGTAAAGATAATCCAACCTAACCACAGTAGCTCTGAAAGAATGTATCTGGGGTACAGCATGGGTAGACATACTGAAGAATTTGTAAGAACTAAACTGGGCATTTTCTTGGCTTTAAGCCTGGTAAACATGCCTTAAGCTCTAATATTAATTGATTCATGTGTATAAGTCGTTGTCAGTTTAAGGTGCAATATGCTAATGGCAGCAGTTAGATTTGTGAAACTTTAGGTGCAATATTAGGTGCAATACACAAAAGGTGCAATACTCAAAATGTGCAATAGTAAAATGTGTGAGTACTTGTATTTATATATTATATACTACTTGTAGATTGCTCTATTCTCTGCTTTATTTTCCTGTCTTTTCTAGCTATCAAAAAAATGTAACCTTGACTCTGAGAGCTTTGCACAAGAATTCCACTGAGCATGGACTGCTGGTCTCATGCGCAAATAGCAAATCAAAATCTTGAATCTTGAATGAATCTTGAATCATGCCACTGGTCAGCGTGCAGTATCAGAGGTCTCTCTCTCTTCTCTCAGAGAGGAAGGGAAAAAAGCAGAGGGGGGGGGTGGTCTGTGGAGGGCCGGGACACACATTGGCTCCCTGAGGGGTGTCATCTGTCCCAACCTTTTAGCTTTATGTTCAGGGGGTTCCAACTGTCCGTCTGCATTGGCCTCAGCTATGGGGATGGAGAGAGGCCAGTGTCCAGCCTCGGCTGTGACGGATGTGCAGTGACAGACCTAACTGCACTGCTGGTGTGTGTGTGCCACACAAACACACATACACACGTCATCGTACCTCCCTGTGACATCAGCTAGTTGCTCTGCAGGCATGCCCCTTCTCACCGGCACTCCCTGGTCCAGCCCTGACAGAGCAAACACACACACACAAACACACACACACACTGAGAGTAAAGAGCCATGACATTACACAGTTACATGAGGCCCATGACACTGCCCCTGCCCACAACACTAATAAACAGGAGTACAGCAGGACTAACCTTGGGCTTCTGTGTGTTTTTTTTTTTTTCATAAATTTTATGGGTCATGTTTTAGGCCACAAAGTTTGTACAATTCACCTGCAAGCTACAATTAATGTTTCTCTTTCATTATGTGTTTAGAGGGGATCTTTGAAACTCTGAAAGGAAAAGGACTGAACTTTTGCTTCCATAGGCAAGTCAAGTTTAAGTTTCACACACAATGAATTA
This sequence comes from Brachypetersius altus, assembly GCA_037974465.1. NCBI lineage: Eukaryota > Metazoa > Chordata > Actinopteri > Characiformes > Alestidae > Brachypetersius > Brachypetersius altus. The sequence goes on from JBBPDB010133378.1 coordinate 13,565, forward strand.
AAAAAAATCAAAGTCGCAGTTATTTCCAGAGACATAAGCACAAATAATTAACATTCATTACTTTCCACACAATTCTAAACTTTCATCTGATAACTAATAGAAGTCCCACTATGTAAATGTGCCCTCATGGTTCTAAAATGGTCCACAAGGTCCACTTTACAACCTTAAACTCTGATCAGCCACAACGTTAAAACGAATAATTGCCTATCTTGCATAATGGCACCTGATATATTAAGTTTTTGAAGATAACGGTTTGGATTCAGGAAAAATGTAAGTGGTCCAAATACAGACAAATCACAGGTGATCAAAGCTTACTGATGCAAAGGGTTGCCCATGTGGTCCAGTTCCAAAGAAGAGCTGGTGTAGCACATACTGCTGAAAACATTGGACAGAAAGGGGTTAGAATAGTGCATGACAGCTAGCTACATATGGACTGTGAGGTCACAGACCGGTCAGAGCACCCATGCTGACCCCTGTTCACTATTGAAAGATTTAAGCATCAGAACTGAGCCACAGGCAATGGAAGAAGGTGATCTAGGTCACATTTTCATCATGTGGACAGTCCAGGGCATGGGGTTTGTATACCTGTGTTCATACCCAACTGCACAATGGGAAGAAGTGAAGCTGGCAGAGGCAGTGCGATGTTTTGAGCAATTTTAGCACGATAATGCGCACTGCCACACTGCAAAAATTGTATGTGTCAGAGCTGTTTCAGTGGCATGAGAAGGATGTACACAACATTAAACAGGTGACTTTAATGTTTCTGCTGACTGGTGCAATATAAAAGTACATTACATTCATTTTCCTGGTGGAAAGAGGAATATTTCACTTTTAAAGCGCTGAAAACAAACCTTTGAGTGTATCATCCTAATGGCAGCCCTTCTGCCTTGAAGGGCATATTTGATTTGTCTTATAAAACCTGAATTGTCTTGAAAACCTTTACATTTTTGCCATGTTTGTCAAAAAAGTGTAGAATTAAATGTAAATTAATGTTATTGTTGTGTGACTATTTAAATAAATTATATTACATTTGAAAAATATATCAGAGCAAAAGCTCACCTTCTCGGGTTTGAAGTATGTAAACATTGTAAAGAGCATAAATGTTATCGTTTTACTTTGAGTTTTACTGAAAATAACATGACATCAAATAACAAAGTGACACTGGCCGAATCGACAGCGTGTTGTGTTCATCAAAAATGAAAACCCTCATCAGGTGACCCCTCTTTTGTTCCTGTCTAATCCTTTATTAACCTGGCACGCATTCACACGAGCTGCTTGGCCGAAATGTGTCCCCACCTACTTCCTCCTGGTAAATGGCGCTAATACGATGTAGATGAGATTAATTAGGTGGCTATCGAGCTGCTGTGTTTTGTCGTCCATTATCAAATAATGGAAAGCACCAGGTAAAGTGGATTTCGACAACTGCTAAGTGCTAAGAACAAATCCCGTTACATGCTGTGTTAATGAGTGGTCTCCTCCAAACAAGGGAACACTCGCTTTGCCACAATCCAACGGCTCATGAACTCCATACAGTTTAGCATCTCCGTTAAAAACTATTTGCCTGGATCTGATGGACAGCAACTACATGCAAAAAATATCCCAAAAATACAACATACAAAGGTACGAACAATATTATTCCCCTATTTTGACCCCAAATGAGAACATGCATCTTCATGTCATTGGAGTGGTTCATTTGGAGGAGTATCTATTGATTTTGCATACTGTGTGGACTGAGTAACTGCTGATACGGCCATGACTCTTCACTCTCAGTGTGTATTTCAGAGGCTGACGAGTGGACAGTGAAACAGCTGCAGACTCAATGAGAGACTTCCAAAAAATGCAACAATTCAAATTGTTTGGATTAAAATAATTCAACAAACCCTTTTTCACTCAGTTCACTTAAACAGCATTCAGCTCTTCCGTGAGGTGGTGCAGTCTTGTGAATGTGGTTTAGGACACAGTGTGACTTACTGTGAGCTATAAAAATGAGCAAAGCCTCGCTGATATAGGCTGACACTGATATAGACAACACCAGTGCTGGTATTAACAATACAGTCCAATACAGGAGGATCAGAGTCCTCTGAATTAATGATAGTCATTATCACAAAACTGATTCTGGATCAGCATTATTCCCAATCCTGGGGTAAACTCTTGTCTTAATACTGTGTCTAAACCACATCGTCTTCTCCACCTTAATGAAGAGATGGATGCAATTTGTGCAGCCTGAGAAAAGTTTACAGTATGTTTTTACAGAAATGTAAATGCAAGTCAATATACATTTCACCAGAATTGTGTTGGTCAGTGCATTACCAACACAATTCTAAAGCGGAAGATGTCGGACTCGGCTGAAGCGAGCGGCTGTTTTACGAAATGGAAATATTCCCATCACTTCGCTTTTCTGAAACCAGCAGACAAGAACATTACAGTGATATGTGAGCTGTGTCCTGGGGAGAAAAAAACGTCGGCCGCTGTCAATAGCAGAGTAATCTACTGAAGCACCACACGGCAGCATGGACCAACACTTCTGAGAGACCCTT
>JBBPDB010133396.1:0-16101 GCA_037974465.1 Brachypetersius altus
GTAAACACTCTGGACAGAGTAATTACTGCCCCCACAGGTAAATACACAAAACTACAGATTGGGCGTCAGGCTGGCGTCAGACTAACGCCAGTTGAACGCCCAAAAACGTCTATGGCGTTCAGAGCGTCCGTGTGGACGAGGCCTTAAATTGCACATTCTGTTCAGCAGTAATATTTTCATCCAAACATTGCACATGTTGTATCAAAAAAAGAACTGCACTTAGTAATATTGCACATATTGCATCATTTTTTCTGATTTTTCATTTTAATTATGCACTAGCAGCCCAATGTAAACGCATAGAGATGACTGTTTATTCCTAAGCGAAAAGTTTCTCTCTCCGAGGCACTTTTGTAATTTTTTGTTAGTTTTTTTTTTGTTTCCTTCATATTTGAGTTTTCTAGTTTTCTTGGTATTGTTTAGCCCAGCTAGTGATGTCCTGGTACAACTTCACATGTCTCACAGCGTTAGAAAACTCCCACTGAAATGTATCTTCAGCTCAAATAGATGTAAATGTAAATAGTAGTGCTTGTACTTCATCGTCTTCCCAGTTGTTTGTGTTTCCATTGTTGATGAGTCCACCTGTTGATGTCGTTTCGACCAATTAAAAAGCGGCGATGCAGTCAGTTTTCCTTTTCCCATGTTGTTTGGATGTCTTCATAAAAATTGGACTGCAAATAAGTTACAGGTAGTATGTATAGCACGTCTCCTGCCCAAACACATGCATAACGTTTACCTTCGCAGTTAACCTTGCCCTGGTCTTCACCCATCATTTCATAGTCAGAGTGAGGTTCTCATATATAAATGCACACATATGCTCGGTATCGGCTTGAAACCATGGAAACCCACAGCAAGATTAGCTCCTTTTGAATCGTTTTGGCTGTGGGCTTAACAAAGCTTCAGATGTCGCTCAGCGTGTATATGTTGTTGGAGAAAGGAACTTTCATGCAGTGCTTCAACAGTGAGAGAGGTTCCAGAGCTTCAGTATCAGGGGTAGCACCAGTACACCCATGGGGCTTTTGTCAGCCTACATTACGGGAGTGTGGTACTCAAGGGTGAAGAGTGAAATGTAACTAATGCTTTGATTAATTGGAGAACTGAAAAGTGCAGCCCAGTTAACACAGTAGATGACTGTGAACTGCGATAAGTTATTTAAATGTAAATGGGGGCTAAGCTGAATTGTTTCTTTGGTGGGGAAATACTGAACATTATTTTTATTTCATATTTATATGGACTATTGTAGACCTTTTTGAAATGGAACTAATTTGACATTAGAAGTGCAGATAAGAAATGATTGCTTTGAAAGCCGGCGATTTTAATAGCCTTGACGGACACTCTAACATAGGCATAGGTGTCATTATATCCTTTAGTGCAGTAATGTCCATTTTAAACTGAGTCAGTTTTTCATATATGCGGACAAAAGTATTGGGACAAACCTGTTTTCCGTGTTTATGATTATACCCTACCATTCCAGTGGACACAGTTTGGGGGAAGAACCTTTTCTATTCCAGCATGACTGTGTCCCAGTGCACAAAGCGAGCTTCATAAAGACATGCTGGAGGAGTTCAGTGTGAACGAACTTGACTGGCCACACAGAGCCCTGAACTCAACCCCATCCAACACGTTTGGGATGAACTGGAATAGAGATTGTGAGCCACCCAACATCAGTGTCTGACGTCATAAATACTCTACAGAATGAATGGACACAAATTCCCACAGAAAGGCCTTTCAAGAAGAGTGGAAGTTGTTATAGCTGCAAAGGGGGACAAACGCCATGTTAGTCTTTGTACTTGAATGCAGTGTCATTAAATCCCTGTTGGTGTAGTGGTCAGGCGTCCCAATACTTTCCTCCATATAGTGTGTATATATAGATCAGAACTAGCTCTTCACTGGTCTGCCAGATGAAGATGATCTAATAATGCAGGCCACAAATCGCTCTACCTTTCTCACTGTATGTCTCTCTAGCTTCCCTGTTTGCACTAACACACTTTGGCCTCTCCTCCGTTCCATTGTCATCATACCACGAGCGGCGATCCACTCACACTAATAATAAGAAGCACAATCACTTCTGTGTGGTTGCGACACAGCTGTAGTAGGCCAGCGCTCTGACATAGCGCCCGGCATCAATAACAGGAAAGTGATCAGAGCGAGGGCCATGTTTTTCACCATGTTATGAAATCTGAAGTGGAAAAATATTTCTTGGTATCCATGTGATTGTTTTTTCCCTTTTTCAGGCCTGTTTACTTTCATGTGTGTGATATTCCAGCAGAGCCAGGCCACGCGTCAGAAACTTGTTGCCTGTTTAAGAACATCTGGATATTTCTCTCTCTCTCTCTCTCTCTCTCTCTCTCTCTCTCTCTCTCTCTCTCTCTCTCTCTCTCTCTCTCGCCTCTGTGTGTGTCTGTCTCTGTCCTCTGTCTTGACACACTCTTCCTCTGTCATCCCTTTTATATCTTCCTTTATGCGGTTTTACAGCGCCTGCGTTTGCCGCTTGCTTTCCTGTGTAATTTTTTACGACACCTCCACATTTTTCTTCCTGCCTCTTTTTTTTAAATCTTTTTATTCTTCGCCCTCCCTTTCTCTCTCTTTCCCTCTCATATTTTCTCCATGTCTCTTCATCTGTCCTCATCTCTCTCTCTCTCTCTCTCTCTCTCTCCCTTCCTCTCACCCCCATACACTCCCTCAATCTCTTTTACTCTCTCCCTTGCACTCCCTCTCCCTGCCCCCATCCCTCACTCCTGTTCTTTCTCTCCTCCTGAGGACATTCTTTTCTTCCTCCTCTCTGATGTCTTACAGATGCTCTCTCGCTCTCTCTCTCTCTCTTTCTCTCATCTGTTTCAATTATCCTTTTCTCTCTCATTCTCTCTCTCTCTCTGTGACATGGAGTTCATAGTCTACACATTAGTCGTGTATCTAAATTCATTGTCATTTTTGCTGAACTGTTCCTTCAATTCTCTCCTTGTCTTTGTATTTCATGCTGTCTATCGCTTCCTCCCCAGCCAATTTCTCTGTTGGGCTGTTTTGTTGTTTTGTTTACTCTTTGTTTACCTCTCCAGAGTGGCCCCGGCGCTCTTGTAAATACACTTTAACGACCGCCGGTGGAGCTGCTTTCCCAGCAACTGCTACTAAAACTTTCTGTTGCAGAGTTACTCTCGCACAGTGATGAGACACACATTAACAGGACTATTTTTCTCCCTCCTCTGAAAAGTGTTCAAAGTAACGTTTATAAGCTCTCATAAAGGCTTCAGACTTGGGAGTCTTACAGATTGTTGTTCTAGCTCAGTCTAGCATTGAGTTCCCGCAATCGCGAGTCCCTGAAGATGAAGAATATTGCACAACGTTTTAAACAACATGAACCTTTAATAAAAGAGCAACATTATAAAAGTGATTTGCGTATGTTAGCTTTAAATGCGCTAGATAATTCCTCTGCTAAATGGAGTGTGTGTTGGGGAAGGGTTGTGCTGGAGCGCTGCAGGCTCGCTTGAGAAGTCTCCTGGGGAAGCTGCTCTAGTTAAGCAGTTTTCAACATGCCTGCCCTCTTTTCTAGAATTTACATTTCACCCTTTATACAGCCTTTGGGCTCGTAGCATGCCTTGCTAATGACGCTAGCATGAGAGATACCTTTCGTTAGCGGCTGGTAAAATCGATTGGAAATAATTAACGGAAAGACAAAGTCTAATAGAGAACCTTCGATAAGATCACTTTACATGAATGTACTTTAATGTCCATTAAAGTCTGTAGGAATGTTCACTGACATCCTTGGCTGTGTTGAGCAGTAGTGGCAGTACAAATACATGTGGCGGAGAAAGGAAACATGTGCTCCATTCACACTGACAGTGTTGGTGGTAGTGAGTTGTATGCACTAAATTGGGGGCAAAATTGAGTGAAATACAATTAATAATAACTAGATGCAGATAGTGATTGCTGTAAAGCCAGTGTTTGGAGAAACCCAGTCATTGGTTTTATAGACAAAAAAGAGGTTTGCAATTTAAACAATCTTGCACCATATATTTAAACTGCCGATCTTCTGACTCTTAGCACTGCACCACAGTGGGGACGAGAACTTGGAACCTCTTACCAAACCATTTATTATCGCATTCACAAAAAGAATTATAATTTTTAAGAAAATTAAGAAGAGCAGTAGTGTGATTACTAACGCTATCAAACTGATAATGAAAAGACAGGGCTCAAAGAAGTTTGCTAAGGAGAAATTATTAGAACAAAAAAAGTCACTATATATAAACTATAGAAGTAATTTTTGACCATATCCATTGACCCACTCATCATGAAATGTTGACTCAATGTAAAAAACACTATGATGTTGTATGTGTATATATTATATGTATATTACTTACAGGTCATACACGATAATACACACATGATACAAAGTGCAAAATTACATTTAAAATTCTAGAATTTTTGCAACAAAAAGTTATGTTATAAAAAAAAATTATTAAAAAAAGCATACTTTCTACATACCTTTGCGTTTATTTATTTTTAAATCTTTTGAAATCCCCAACTGCCCTTTGCATGTAATGAATGGCCCGATGGAACTGGTCCAAAAAAACATCTCTCTGCATTAAATTGTATAAAGTTGTTTTTTTAAAGTTGTCATTTTGGAAATATAAGGCTCTCTTATGACCGTGAAGTTACAAAACAGTTTAAAGCTGGCTTTACTTTACTTTGATAGATTGTTCACTCGATGGCCAGGGCAGAAACATAAACATGTGTGCGGATAGCAACACAAACATATAAAACTCCGCTCCTCTGCTTACCTCCTCTTAATTTAATTGGAACATGGGAGCTGTAACACTGGGAACTGTAGTTCTTTCTTTCTGTGTTTTAAAGGCACCCAAGTGATGCTGTGAAGTTATTTCTTTTAGCATAGCAGGCCATCAAGCATCACTTTGAACACACAGAATGCCTCTAAATAGTCTGAGGCCATAACTGCTAACCACTTGTTTTGTTCAATAAGTCATTAAAGGCTTGAAATAGTCAATAGCAGTTAGTATCCGTCCACAATGGAGTGTATTGACATGCTGTGTTGGCCTGAAACAGAGCCTTTAAAGCAGGAATGGCACACTGGGGACTTTCCAGCTATTAGAATATGTGGCTACTGTGAATGGCGTGTCCTTTATTGGAGTTTGCTACTTTGTGGCCTGGACTGCAGGCTGTGTGTGACTTTAAGGAATCATTTGGCGAAACACAAATTTACACTGTTTTTTACTTCTCCCAAGTAACGTCTGCCAAGAAGTGTTTGCGGTTTGGTGCTGTTGGACATAAATTCTGACTTCAGAATGGCTGCATCTAACACTTTTTAATTATACAATCCACAAAAGTGTCCCCTTATAGTCAAGGAGAAATTTTTTCACTGCTTTTAACCCATTTACCCGAGGGAAGCAGGGGGCAGCCATGAAAACACAGCACCCAGGGAGCAGTGTGTGGGACGGTACCTTGCTCAAGGCTACCTCAGTGGTACCAATAGGCAGTCCTGGGATTTGAACCTATGACCTTCCGATCACAGGGCAAATTCCCTAACCACCAGACCACTGTCGTAGACAACAGTGTGACATACAGTGCCTAAAAACCCATTACCAAGTTCACTTCAGGTTACATAAGGACTCGACCTGCCTTGAGACAAGTGTGGTGACTTTGCACGATGCTAATTAGTGATAATCAGCTAATGTCTCCAGTGTCAAACTAAAGAAGCAATGTACAGAAACCAGTGTGTCTTGGGTGCAGTTGGGGGAAAACTGTAAATGAGATTTATCAATGAATGATTGCTTTAAAGGATTCAGGGGTGAATTTGTTTCTGTCCTATTCCTGTTAGGCCTACACAGAGGGCCATTCTGCATGGCTGCTGTTCCAGGACGTTCTGGGTGACCTCAGGGTTGACGGGCAGAAAGAGAGCTTTCATATCCAACTGGGAGACACAAAGGGAGAGACTGATAGTGGTGGGATGGGCAGAGAGGGATAAAGATGCTAAGAGATGAGAAGAGGGAGGGAAGGAAGGGCCGAGTGCAATGATGAAAGACTAGTCAGCAGGATGATCATTATTACGATTAATGACCGTGATGTACTCTGTGTGGGCACACACTTGTAGTGCAGTACTCAAGAGAACCAAATGTCCTCACAGGTGTTGCTCTATAAGTCCTCACAAATGTCCAGATGTCCCTTTGAACTGAAAGTTAAGCAAAAATCTAGAACAATTTTCCTTTTAAACCAAATATAGTTGATCAGGCCATGAGGCTAATGTAGCTAAGACGTTTCAAAAGTAGGTATATGCGCAAAGTCTTTTATCTCTTATTTTTTACTTTAACTTTTTGCTGCATTCTTGTTTGCTTTCACTCATTCTGATGTTAATTTGAAGCTGTTTGCGTAGATGGCTTAGACTTTTATACAATACTGTGTGTGTGTTTGTTTGTGTTCATGTATATATAACACACATGAACATGTATGTAATATTTGTATGCATGTAATATGACATATTACTTATTGGTAATGCGCATAGGACACATGATTTATATGTTAATGTTACATGTACTTAACTTTGTTACATTTTGAGCACATTATTACATAAATCTACCATCTACCATGTCCTGATATGGTACAAAAGCAAACCTTTGTGTGTGTGTGTGTGTGTGTAGTCATAGTCTACATTTTTGCAAATTCCTATAAATAATTCTCTCATTGACTTCCACCTTCCCCTTTTGTGTCTCTATCTTTTTCTGCGACCTCACTTTTCATTCAGACAGATTTATGGTCACACACACACACACACACACACACACATATGACTGCTTGTAGCTAAGCAGATAAATAGTTTAATCCAATTATAATCCATTAAGCAGGAGTTTAGAGGGTCCTTCCTATATTCCCCGGAGCAAAGAACTAAGAAGAAAACAGACAGGGGGGGGGGTGTGGATGGCTGGTTATAGAGAGCAAAGGGGCTCTGTTTGGGTCACATGATGCGCTGCCCTTTCTCAGTAGCTCCATCACACACCCTTAAGCTCAATCACACATGCGCTCTGTCTCTCTGCAGTGATACACATTCTGCTCTCAGTGTGTGTGTGTGTGTGTGTGTGTGAACGCTGGCCGGTGCGAGCTGGCTCTGCCGGCTGCCTGCAAGACAGGACGGTTTTTGGCCGGGGCTCTAATCATGTCTCTCTGCTGTTGCCTCTTTTTCAGGGACTATGGCTCCAAGCGCAAATCAGGTAAGACACTTTCTGCCTCCTCACTCACTCCATCCCTCTTAAACCTGTTGCACTGATCAGGTGTTAGCGTGCAGGGTGAGGAACTATCAGCATCCTGCAGCCTTACTCAGCATTTCCCGCGCACGTCTCTGCTCTCGCTGGACGTTTGGATGACTTGCAGTTCTGTGAGAGTGAAATGCAGTAGGGCTGGCAGATAATGACAAGAAATCAGTATCACGCATAAAAATATGGCTATATATTATGATAGTAAATTTGCTTGTTGAATGCAAACAACAAAAGGAATTTTATGTAGTATTGTAAATGTTAACCAGACAGAAACTACATTCCATGAAAGGGAATTTGCTATTATTTAGTCTATGTATTTCAAAGAGTTCCGTGAAAACACCCAGCAAATGTCATACATTGCAGTTAAAGGGTCCATATCCTAGGTTTGTGAAGGACATTTATGTGGGCAAAAAGTGTATGCAAATGACCTCTGTCCTGTCCAAGGTGAAACGCTCCTTATAACTTCGTAGTTAATGGGCGTGGCTAAAGTGCTAGAGACCAAATAGACAAATATGTACATGCATTTTTTTTAATTTAAGGACATGGGAGTAGACTTGAGAGAGAATGGTGTGTTTGTGAACTTTAACAGTGTTTATCTTTAACTCTTAAAAAAGTGACTTTCCCCCAACTGACAAGTTCTGGGTTCCATTTGGAAAGTGCACAACAATAGAGCTGGTTAAACCTGATGACGAAACCTGATTCTTTCTGGTGAATTCATTAGGAGACTTTGTCCCCTTTTAACTCATTAAAATGAAATTTATGATGCATTCACATCCCCCAGAAAGTTATGATGCATTCACATCACCATCTAGAAAGGGTGAAGTAGAAGTAGGGTGAAGCTTTCTCTGTGCTACCTGCTTTTAAATCACAGTATAAAAAAGCTCCATGCTGTCCTTATTGTTGGATGTAACGTGATGAATGTTTCTGAATGAATATACATGCACTCCGCTGGATTTTTTATATTGATCATCACTATTATGATTAAAGATGACTTTAGTGTGCAGCATCTTTATTTATTTGGATTAATTAGAGCAAAATCTGCACATACTTGGCCTTGTCAGATCATGTCCTATGAAAGTAAAGGCCATTACAGCACTGAGAAATCCCATTATTATAAGAAAAGAGCATATTAAATGGCCGACTCGTGATTGGGACTGTGCTAGGAGGATATGACTCAGATGATACAGAGAATTATTTATGTCATGAGTTGGAATAGAAACCGAAGAAGGCCCCTGTGAAGGTTTGTGCACTACTGCTTTTGTTGTTCTTGGTAGCGTTACTTGATTGATGCTATCTAAAATGCAAGGGAGGGCTGCAGAGGAATCGCTCTGACTTATGTTTGCGCTTTTCTGTGTGAAATGACACTGACCAGATGGATGAAGCTTTGGGGTTTTCACCTTTTTGAACTGAAGTATGTTTGTGTGTATGATTGTGTGTCTTCATCAGCCAAACTGGAGGCCTAGTGCAGAAGTTTCTAGTCGACTTGATGCACAGGCATCCACTCAGAGAAAGCACATTTGCACAGGAAAGAGGAGTCATTCGTATTCATTATGGAGCACACCAATCAGGTTATGTAGATTGAAGGATAGCCAATGTACTTTCTGCTAGATCTTGATTTCACTTGCATCAAGACATCTACCCTTATGAGAGAATAGAAACCACTTTTATTAGATCTGACTCAATTACGTCTAATTATGGTGATGTTTTCTGTCATTATCTTGCCATTGTTCATTGATTTGATGATTGCGGACTCGGAGCTTCATTTTCTTTTGCAATACCAGCAAATTGCAACCATTAGGGTTTTGAAAGGAACAATAAATCAGTAGAAAAATAAAAAGGAAAATTGTATATAAAAAAAATTGCGTAGTAAATCTGGGTTTGAATTTTGAGCTTGCTTTTATTTTATGTTATTGCATAATGCTGTAAATAAACATTCTTATATTATACAGTTTAATGAATGTATCCCTAGGTTTCGTGTTACAGATATGTTTAGATAAGCTTAGCATTAAAGGAATGGTTCAGTCAACAATGCTAGAGTCACTAACCATTAAAATGTAACATTTTCAAATGCTGTTGTGCCGACTGGGGACTACTAGCATCCGTAGTGTGTATGGTCGAATAATTCCTGGAGAGAATGCATTAACCCATAGATTTGGGCTATTTGGGTTTGTTTTGATTTCTGTTACTCAGCTGTATCGCGCTAATGCACATGCATATGGCCTCGCGTCTACCTGCATTCATTTCCACTTATTTTCTTGGGCAGTCTGTGAGCATATGGATAAATTAATCATTTCCAGCTCTGGGCTGTTTGCCTTCCATCTTAATTGCCTCTCTCGGCAGGGTTGGCAGGTGGAACTCCAGCAAACAGCTGGAAAGTGTCATTTAGCTCTGGGTGATTTCAAAAACAAACTCAATTTTAATCGTTAGGCGTGGACGTTGCTAACTCTCACATTTCCCCGAGTTTGCCAGAAAATTCCAGTTGATGTCATTGGGTATTGGGTTGCGAGTGTCAGACCAAAAAAAAAAAAAAAAAAAAAAAGAGTCGTTTCCATAAAGGCCAACTGTGCTGGAATGTGTACAAGAAAAGTGGAAGGCGAGTTCCATGGCATTGTCTTTGGACTGGAATGGAGCTTTGCCTACCAAGAGATAGTGATGTAGCCGTGGTTGTGTCATCTGGAGAATATGTTCTGCTCAGAACTTGATGACCCTACCCCCAGAAAACTGCAAGCAATGCGTGTGTTTATCTGCCTCCGTCCCCGTTCCAAACACGAATTATCTCGCTAATCAAGCTTTTCAAGACCATCTGTTGAGCTCAATTAGCTCGAAATGGGAACCAAATCTCCTTCTCCAGGACAAAAGCCTTCTACCTCGAATTCTTCGCGTTTTCAAAGTCCGTCAAGCTCGAGTCTAATCACTCTTTCTGGATTGCCCCTAAGATTTGAGACACTTGGGCTTGAGTTCCCTCGACAGTTGGCTCCACGCTTGAGAAATGACAGTAATTCCGGTTTAGGGGGTAGGTGTCCTCATGGAATCAGACACAGTTGATCCCAGGATGGGACTAACATGGGCTAAGAGGCTCCATCTGGCAAGCAAGCCCTCGCAAATAGGGGTTATTGATCAGGTCAAGTCAAATCGAATCCGTTTTATTTAGGGTTGCATTAGCAGAATGGGCGAGGATTAGAACATTTTTGCTTAGAAAATAAATCTGCGATTTATTTTGGGTCTATGCTGTTATTTAATGAGGTAAATAAAATCAGTCAGGTCTGCACACTCATAAACCTGAACCAAAATGTCGTTATTAACTAGCCATGTCTCTTCTAACGTTTAGTGTAGCTTTATTTGAACATTTAAACAGATTTCTTTCCTTTACGTATTTAAAATAACACTTTTGCTCATTTAATAATAAGAACCCTGAATCCATAGTGCAACTTTGCCTAATGGAAAAAGGCCAGTGTGTTCGTTCACTTGCACATTGTAAGCTTCAGATTAGAAGAAAAAAGCTAATAAGAATAAACAAACACCGATTTTGCTGTAAAAAACAGATCCATAAAACCCATGATTGGTGCATCCTTAGTTTTATAAGCATTATGCTCTTTCCATATTAATCATCCTTAAATTTGTCCTTACTGGCCAAACCGAGGAGGACAGTAGGATAAAGAAAGTAAGCGAAAGTAGAATTGAATCTAGAATGACTGTTTTTGGCCTTTTAACAGACACCCTTCAGAAAGATACCACCACATTACGGCTGTGTTTGGTCAAGAAGCAGCAGAGCACAGTTTAAGAGGCTTAAAACAATCTGTCACTGTATTTATGAACACCTACATACATCACCCCATATACACCCCAGTATTCACCACACAGATACTTCTAAAACTTGCATGATAATATTAGTAGCATTTGTAATATTTGTAACATATAATAAGAGCAAATATGATGTTTGTGTCACTGGCAAAGGAGCACATGACTCATATATTCAATTCATAAATTACAGTGTAAACTATGACTTCTTACAAAAGAAGAGAAACAACAAATAATAAATTGTTGTTCAGAAAAAGGCCAAATAAATATGGTGTAAAATGTAGATATGTAAGATAGAGGTTGGACACACTGCTGTTCAGGTTGAATAGAAGCAGCTTTTTGAAGAAATGGGCACATGGCCGGGTGGGGGTTCATGCATGGGTTGGCAATTCATAAGGGTGGTTAGAGATCAAGAGAGTCAAAAGGAATGTGATGCTTCACCATTCATTAAAATCTCTGGATCATCTCGCTGAGGCCAATCATCACAGCCGAAGTGTGAAAAGAGCACGCATATGGTTTTGTAAATTGTTTTGCGCTGTATGAAGTGCAGTTCAAGAATGTGGCCTCAGATCGCTTATCAGTGCACTCATTGAAGATGAATCCGCTATAAAGATCCTTAAAAGATCATCTTCATTTGACTGGTTTTTGTGTATGAAAACTAGGGCTGTCAGTAGATTAAAACATTTAATTGCGATTAATCTCACTGTTAACTCGCGATTAATCGCACCTTTAAGTCTGTTCTAAACATACAGTTTTTCATACTCTTAACAACATAGGAGTAGACAAATGTTTTTATGTGCAGGTTTATGTTTAGCAATGACAATATTGTCATTTTTTCATGAACACATATACATATATACATACATACATATACATAGATATTAATGCTGGGCAATTTTAATCGCAATTAATCACATGGTTTTCTACGATTAATCGCACCGTGATATGCGAAATGTATTGCAAACATTTCTTTTTGAAGTACTGCTTTAAAAGTAAGTGGAATAACTCTTTAAACAAATAAGAGGCTTTTTAACAGCAGTGTTCCCTTCAGCACAGTCACACAGCTGCAGTTCAGATATTTCTGTAAATCTCAACTTAAACATTAATGTAGTCAAATCAAATATACAACCAAAGCTATTTGCCACTGCAGGACATTCACGTTTTATGTAGCTTATTATTGAAAAGTCAACACCCGAGTCCAGAGCATGGGGACGGAACCAGTATAGCAGCTGCAAAGAGAGACCAACTCGATATGAAAGTCTATGTATCTGAATGCAGTGTTATTAAAGTCACATTTGGTGGAATGGCCAGGCATCTTATATGGACAAAAGTAATGGAAGCGCTGTACGTGTCAGCTGGTTTTCTTGGGGGTCAGATGTCCCATTACTTTAGTCAATTTTAAAAAGCTAAACGCTCGCGTTACTTCGGTGAAACAAACTAAAATAATTATCAGCGTTAAGCAAATAACGCGTTAACTTAATGAAAATTCTTTGGAGTTTAACCACGTTTTGTCTTTCAGTGTACAAACCTTTAGTGGCAGCTTGGGATCTTTCTCTCTTAACCTGCCCAGCTGTGCTAAAAATACTAGGCTCATGTATGACTTGACCCAATACAAACAAATAAATTCAATCATGAAAAATAGGCTTTTTTTTTTTTAGCTGAGACACATTACCAAACTGAAATTTTATGGAGATGCTTTGATCCCAACATGCCTTGGTTAGTGCAGCTCTCTCTAAATGAGAGTCCTTTTTCTTCTGTCAGGTGCCTCCAATCCACTCACAGATATAACGATGAGGGGCTCCTGAGTCATGTGACTACTCAGCATTTGAGTGCATACTGTCACACGCGCCGCCCGACTACTTTCCATTCTAACAGCCTAATTGCTGACGTAACACTAAGTTCATGCAGATTCAATATTGCAGCTGAAATGCCATCATCATTACACTTTGAGCTTTATGTTTAGACTTTCATACATTTCCCAGGAGCTCTATACTTATCACATCTCATGCTGTGTCTAAAAAGGCCGTGCCTGTGTCCAACCGTCGGATGGAACAAGCACCATGCAGGACACTAAAGAGAACATGTAGCTCAATGAAAAGTGTATAGAAATACTGTTTATAAATCTTTACATTTTGTAACTATTGAACAAAGTAATACCAGCAAATTATGCTGCCAAGCTGATTTTTGGTTACTGGCCTTTATCTTTATAGAATATAAGGGGGCCGAGACCCTTGTTCTCTCTGGGTGGGTAGGACATCCCTCCATCTCCCCACATCACTCAGCATGATTCTACCCAAAGCGAACGTCCATTATCCTCTGAATTAGTTGAGCTGCACGAGCACATTGCATATGCAGCACGTTTGAAAATATGAGGTGACTGCGGTGTCTTCACGTGGCTCAGAGAAAGTACACCCTCCCAACATTGGCGGTATTGTGTGAATGGGGGAGTTTAGCTAGCAGGTAGATATGAATCTAAGTTAGGAAGCTGTCTCTGAGCTGTAGAATAGTTTACTTCTTGTAAAGACATAACCACTGCTTTGTTGAAATAATGTCTTAAAGGTCTCATGACATGCTGATTTGTCTTATGCTTTTATATAGGTCTTAGTGGTCCCTTAATACTGTATCTGAAGTCTCTTTCCGAGAGACTTCTATGTATGGGGAGGGGCCAGCTTGTGGCCACAGTTCAGCAAGACCAGCTCTGTATTGCCCCAAGTTGAGGAATCAGTCGGCGGCGAAATGTCATACAAATCTTTAGGAAGGTGTATCGGCGCATTTCCAGAGAAAACAGAATTAACCCAATGGTTCTTCAGAGGTTCGCACGCTATTTATGCTAATTTGTACCTCTAAGCACCGAGCAACTGCCGCGCTTCACTCTACAGGCAAACGTGGTCTCTCACATGATCACATTGACAATCAGTGGAGCAATTAATTTAGGGAAGGGGGCGAAATTCTCTTGGTGGGCAAAGGGGAGGTAACCTTTTCCCGTATGACGATGATACGGGGCCAAATTCCAGATCTGGCCACCAATGGCAGAGCAGAATGACCAAAACACCCTTTACACCCCTTGCCATTTCTAGCCACTGCAGGACCACAGGCAGGCTAGGGAATCTCGTATTAATGTTAGGAAAATCTCATAAAGTGAAATGGTCACGTCACAGCCTTTTTCCTAATTATAAGTGATCTAACTTAAAGTGGCCAGATTTTCAGTTCTATTATTTATTAAATGCATTGCATCAACTGTATATATTATGCCATATTATTTTATCATTTTCATTTCAAACACACACATTTTGCTGCACTGTCAGCGGCTCATATTTTTCTTTGCCTAAGTCGTTTTTATTTCATTATATTGTTGTGTTTTTTTGGTTTTAAAATCAGACTTTGTTCAGCTCTGACCGTTTGTCTTGATAGAATTATACGACTTTAAGTAAGAGTTCCCTCACAGAGCTCCCTGCAATGCATTAGTCGCTGATTATTCATGGTGGAATCATACAAGCAACTCTTATAACAGTGTGGTAAAGCAACAGTCTAGACTTCTAAGATGATAACGCAAATTAAATCGGAATTCCTTTCAATCACATTTCATCTTTGATCGTGAAGAATCATGCGAAGAAGGTTTTCATTTTTTTAATGCAGGATTGTTCACAAAAAGATAACTTTACATTATAGTAGTATCTTGCTTCTTCTACTCAGACACAAATATGACGGTCACTGAAATTTTGATGCTATTTCTCCTCCGGTTTTAATGAGAGTGAAAAGTAATTACGCTGTTCAAAGACACAGTATCTTATGATGGATACTGAGCTTCAGTAAGGCCTTTGTGGGCTGCATTACAACTATTTCAGCAAACCACATCCAATGTTTACCCATAAATCTTCATGACTAACACAGAGCCACGTTCTAGTTATGAATTTCCAGCCACATTGTTGTTGGTCAGAGGAGCCTGAGACATGAGGCAGGCGTATTAGAGCTGCTTTAGGGGGCTTCGGCCGAGTTTAACTCTGGCTTAGTCTGTTGTCGACTTGCGGTTGTGTGTTTAGCTCCATAGATACAAAATAATGCCGTTTGGTGTGTGTGTGTCAGAGTAATGCAATGACACACTGCTTAACACCCCCCAGGCCTGCGCTGTGTGTCCACTGTCGCCACAAATCTGTAAGTCTCCTTGTGGCCTTATTCTCCAGACTGTTTACCTGTAAGCTGAACCAAATCCCTCTTTTGTCTATTGTTCACCATAGCAATATCCCATTTGCTCTCACAATATGCTATATTTAAGCACGGCGGTAGACATTTGGTATAAATTGTGGAAAATCGTAGATTCACTTTCAGAGCCGTGGATGAGAGGAGCGACTGTGCTGAAGCTGGGGTCAGTGTTCGAATGCTACACACAGTACACAATGCATTTTTTTTGCACATTTTACCCATCTCTGTCACTGACAGAGGCATTAGAAAGGAGGCAGGGATGCTCAACATGGCGTGTGTTTGCTGGGATAGTCTCTTCCCTCAGTAAAGAGACAGTTGACTTGCTGGTAAAGCTGCAAGCAGAAAGCTCGTCCTCATTGAGAAGTGAACATATGCAGAAGCAAGAAGTGTTTGTGTTCCATCAGTGTTCCGTGTTATTAAGTCAAATGCCAACTATTTTCAAATATATGTTTGAAATATTAATGTGGCTTTTCGTTTGAATAGGTCACTCCCCACTCAAAGGCAAGGTCTTGTATGACTGGCAGTAACTGTGTTGTGTAGAGGGTGCATTAATTGGTGGATAGATTTTCACAAGAGCATGATTAACGAACAATGTATCGTGCAGCTCTAGCATCATTTCTTGGCAGGAAAAGGTTTGAGTTTGTGTTTGCTGCACAAGGTTCCTTCTCTCCTGCCTCAAATTTTTTTTTTTTTTGGTCTTTACCCATGTGAGAGCCAGATGTGACTGTGTGTGTATGTGTGTATGTGTGTATGTGTGTGTGTGTGTGTGTGTGTATGTGTGTGTGTGTGTGTGTGTGTGTATGTATATGTATATGTGTATGTGTATGTATATGTGTATGTGTGTGTG
>JBBPDB010133406.1:0-16100 GCA_037974465.1 Brachypetersius altus
GGTCTTGGGGATCGAACCCGGACTTTCTGGTCACGGGGCGGATGCCTTAACCACTAGGCCATCCAACTGCCATCCAACCAATATGTGAATATTGGTTTGGACAAGACCTGGACCAGCCAATAAAGATTAATTGTAAAATATGTAAAATAAATAAATAAATAAATAAATAAAAGAATAGAATAGAATAGAATAGAATAGAATAGAATAGAATACATGAAAAACTTTTTGAAACAGCACCATGTAATTTGCTATGACCTGTGTGTGACAATGGTATATGGAAATATGATGCTGCCCCCTGCTGTTATATAAAAATTACCTCTAAAAGCACAGCAGTGTACACTGGCCATTAAATACTCAGATTCCTTATTAATAAGATACATTTTATGATGCACTCAGACACATCATCAGTGATGTTGCTCAGGGTTGTAGGGTGTTTGTGGTCTCAAAACAACATACATTTTCACCCAGGTGACCCAGCCAGGGCTGATCAGATCAAGAGCGCTCCTTCTCAATCACACAGCCATTTCGAGGCCTTCTCTGCTGCCTTGGTGCCATGCTAGAGAGCTTGTCTTTTCTGGGCACCTGTTATGCCCAGCACACCCATTGCAGCCAACTTCAATCTGCCGGTACCTGCTAGGCTCCCCCACTGGGCTGCGGCAGTCCTGCACCAGGTCTGCATACCTGCATACCATACCAGGTCTGCAGTCCTGCACCAGGTCTGCATACCATATCTGCATACCTCCTCCACCCAGTCATTCCAGGGAACAGTGAGCTTTAGAATCACAACCTGTTTCGTTGTTTCCAACCTGATGACCATACCTCAGTGTAGTCATTGTAATAGACACTAGGAACCAGAGTTGACTGGTTGCTGATGCTAGACATCATTTGGTGTGGTCTGAGTCTCTCACTCCCTCACTTAACAAAGAGGATGGCCTGTTTTGTGGGTTTGTTTTGCTTGGTGGAGACCTACTATGTGTGGTCAGTTTGTTTCAAAGATTCTCAAATTTATTTGTAACATACACAATCATGACAGTGTATGACAGTGAAAATACATAGTATGCAGTGAAGTGTCTGTTGCGGTACGATGCCCAACCGTAAAGCCTAGATTCTGACCTGGTATAAGGCCCAGATGGCCTGGAGGATGAAGCTCCCCCTCATTCTCTCTGTGTTGGCATTAAGGGAGCGGAACCGTTTTCCTGACTTTAGCAGGGAGAAGAGTCAATTATTGGGATGGCTGAGGTCTTCCATTATCTTCCTTGGTATTGCTTCCCACATTTTAATGTGAGGGGATGCATCGTTTTATGTCCTGGGGGGGAGACGGGGATTGGTGCATGCATGCGATCTCTGTTTTTTTGGGGGGTTGGGGATGGAGGGGATCGATGTGATGGGAGGGTTGGGGGGGCCGTGATTTGGAAGAGTGCTATAATGATTCCCGGCACATTCAGTTTGACAAAGTAATGAATTCGATCCCTCACGCAGTCAAAACAGTTGTT
Organism: Brachypetersius altus; assembly: GCA_037974465.1. Classification (NCBI taxonomy): domain Eukaryota; kingdom Metazoa; phylum Chordata; class Actinopteri; order Characiformes; family Alestidae; genus Brachypetersius; species Brachypetersius altus. The sequence goes on from JBBPDB010133406.1 coordinate 1,494, forward strand.
TAAAATATAAGCATTCAGACCTCTAACCGTCTATTATCCTCACTCCAAATGTATGGTGTAAACTTATTGAAAAGAGTGTAACTCTAACAGACGGATGCGTTGGCATCTAACCACATATTTTCAGTGTGGCCAAACAGAAACTCCATTAATCATTTAATCAAAAAGTGGAGAACCTAGCTGACATAACCAGTGGCTGACATAAAGCTATGGTTCATTTTAAAATATAATTTATAATATTTTTAAATCTATTAGGACAAAGATTCAACTTTAACAGCAGTGCTTTTTGGACAATGATATCGAAACAATAGATCATATTTTTTCTATTGTGTGCACTCGAACCTTTTGGGAGGTCCTACAAGACTGGATCTCAAGACTTTTTCCTACCTCATCCCCTAAAAAGAGAGGATATAATATTTGGAACCAGCCTCTGAGACACAAGAAATGACCTTACACTTAATAACTTGATGATCCTCTCCAAATTCTTCAGTAAATGCGAAAGTACAAAACCCAACTTTTCACCTTTAAAATTATACCTGTCCTAAGGGACAACCACTTAAGGGCTTTTAGAATGAACAAAAGTAAATATTGTGAACAATTTCTTGATGCTTATGAAGAACCCAAAATATTTGATGAGAATTAATGCATTTACCTTTACCAGACGCTTTTATCCAAAGCGACTTCCATTCCCTAGCTACAGGGGGCAGTCTCTCCCTGGAGCTCAGGAACCGAGTGGTGGTGTGCTGAAGGTGGGATTCGAACCATGACCTCTTGGTCTAGAGGCAAGTATCCTACACACTACGCCACCACCACCCCATGTCTTTTTTTTTCTTTCTTTCTTTCTGACTTCTGACACAATTATTACTTCCATCTCATACTGCACCTATTGTTCTGTGTGCCTTAACATGTACAAACTTATGTTTATTTTTCTCTCGAACGCATGCCACATGGTTCTGTACAAATATTCAGTGTGTTAAATTAAAAAAGGGTTGCTGAACAAGACCCTTAACTTCAAGTTCCTCCAGGGACACTGCCCCCTGTAGTTAGCAAGTGGAAGTCGCTCTGCTAAATGCCATACATGTACATTTCCAGGTAAGAAATCATGCTTCATTGACTTGAACAAGGGGTTTACAAAAAGAGCAACAAAAAACTGTCAGCTTGCACTGATCAGAAAAAATCATATAGTTCTCTACCCACAGCATTGACTTTCATGTGTATAAAAAACTATATTTGCACATCATAGTCATGCTTGCTTAATATTTATTTAAGGCATTCCTGTAAGAAAGAATTAGTTACTTTTTCTCAGGGTTACAAAGCGAGACAGACAGATAAAATAGAAAATAGGGTTAAGCGTAAACAGATCTTTAAATATATGGTAACATGGATTTATCTAAATTTTAGATATTCTATTAAAGTAAATACCTTCCAAAATATCCACTCAGCACATTCTCTGGCTATTCTAGATTATATGATTAAACCAATTAATGAGGATAATATTTATTTTATTTGGAGGAAGCAATATATTGCCTTTTCTTCTAAAAAAATGTATCTAATTTGTCAATCACACTATCAAGGGAGACATAGTTAAACTACAGAAAGATTGTGGATTCTGTAACACTGATTTTGATCCTAAAAATGACACCTTAAAGTTGAATGTTTAAAATATCACAATCAAAGCTCTTGGTTTACCCCATTTTCATGAATTTTATAGGAGGGAGAGAATGATTTGTACAGGTTGGCACGGCAGAGAGATAGAGATGAAACATTACGTGCTGCAGGTTAGGGTGATTAAGGATAGGGATAGAAATGTACTTTAAAGAGCTGATGAATGAGGAAAATGAGAGACAATGTAGAGTAGAAGAGGTGACTGCTGTGGAGCAGGAAGTAGCTGAGCTAAGTAAGGATGAAGTGAGGAAGGCTTTGAAGAGGATAAAGAGGGGAAAGGCAGCTGGCCCTGATGACATACCTGTGGAGCGCATCAAGGATTGGCTCTAAGCCATTTCTGGTTTGCTTTGGTGATGGACAGTTTCCATGGACTATGATGTTTGCAGATTACTTCGTGATCTGCAGTGAGAAAGGGGCGCAGGTAGAGGAAAGGCTAGAGAGGTGGAGATATGTACTGGAAAATGGAGGAATAGAGATTAGTCGCAGCAAGACAGAATACATGTGGGCAAATGAGAGAGGCACAAATGGACCAGTGATGTTGCAGGGAGTAGAAGTACAGAAGGTAGAGGACTTAAAGTACTTAGGGTCTACAGTCCAAAGCAACGGAGAGAGTGGAAAAGAGGTGAAAAGGCGTGTGCAGGTAGGTTGGAATGGGTGGAGAAAAGTGTTAGGTTTGATGTGTGATAGAAGGGTTTCTGCAAGAATCAAAGGAAAGGTGTACAAGACGGTAATGAGACCAGCAATGTTTTATGGTTTGGAGACAGTGCCAATGAGGAAAAGATAGGAGGCAAAACTTGAGATTGCAGAGCTCAAGATGTTGAGGTTCTCTTCGGGAATGACAAGGAAGGATCACAAATAAGTACAACAGAGGTCATGTCAGCTCATTTCAGATGCTTTGGAGATAAAGTCAGAGAGGCCAGACTGAGATGGTTTGGACATGTCAGAGACAATAGATTACAGAGGTAGAAGGATGCTGAGGATGGAGCCACAAGGCAGGAGGCTGAGAGGAAGAGCAAAGAGATTTATGGATGCGGTGAAAGAGGACATGAAGTTAGTTGGTGTGAGGGTAGAGGATGCAGAAGACAGGATAAAATGGAGACAGATGAATTGCTGTGGAGACCCCTGAAGGGAAAATCCAAAAGAGGAAGAAGAAGAAGAAGAAGGGGTATTCGTTTTGCTGGCACCTCTTGATGCGTGAAGGTAAATTTAAGTGAGGGATGAAGGAGTTAAATACAGAGAAAGAATTTTACTGTGTGGTGTACTTGTTTGACTATGCATGTGACAAATAAAGTATCCATCGTTTACATCACTTATAGCATGTCTAAATACCAAGCAAGTGTCTTGCAAATATTCTAAAACGTCATTCCTCTCACAATGATTTTAACAGCCCGAAATTTATCACACTTCCACCAACACTCTGGAGATATGGCGCCACTGCTGTCTCATGCTTAAATCATGAATAATAAGGAACTAGTCAGTGACAAAATAAAACAGAGAAGGGGATTGGTCACTTAATTCTCCCATTTAATATTGACCTTGAAACAGCGTTTCAGAACAGAGCAGTTACCATAGTCTCGGAGCGTTATAAAACGTATTTCAAATCGTCGTATTGATGGCACATTTGAAATACGATCTCAACACCTTCAAGGCTTAACTTGAATGTTGTTGTGTCTTGTTCCACTAACACGACTACAGATGGCGCTACAGCCCACATGAAAAAAGTTAGTACAAGTGTAAGCACAAGAGATGGAGGAGAGGAAGTCTTTTTTTTTTTGTTGGTGGTATGCATGATCATCCTTTGATATCTATTCAGCATATTCATGTTAAACATATTGTTGAGGGTACTTAGATTTTTAATATATTGTAATATATGTATGTATCAATATATGGAAGCATTCCAATAACTAAAGTGGAAGTCTTTTCACCCAGCATATTCTCTGCAAAACATTTTATTACATTTCATTACATTTCCCAAAAACATTAAAGGTACTAAACACTAAAGAAGCTAAACCAAAATGTGTAACCATAAAGATAATTATAAAGCCATACGATCCACACAAATAAGTCACTTGCTTGATGATAGCTCCATTTTATTACGCATTTCTCATACAGTTCTTGTGTCGATTTTTCTTGCAGAGGTGATGACAAATTATACGAGGGGTTTAAAAAAACTTCGTGTGAGTAGACAAACAAAATACTCAGTTATCTTTGTGTACTCAAAATTGTACAGCGTCTTTGGGTATTTTGAAAAGCGCTTTATAAATTAAATGTATTATTATTATTATTTGTCTAGTCAAGTTTCAGTCGACTAAAAAGCATTTTAGTCTTATTTTCGTTAATAATTATCCAAGACTAATCTAGTTTTAGTCAATGAGAGTTGAGTCTCTTTTTTAGTAATGCAATTCTATTTATTTTCTATTTAAGTACATTAGATTGTAGAATAGAAATTTTCTTTTTGTCAAAACTATTTCACAATTCAAAAAAAGGTTAGCTTATTGTTACCTTATAGACTCAAGAATACTGTACATCCGTTCCAGACATGGAAGACATTTGAATTTACGTCATTTATTTTGTTTTATTCATCGATAATATTACGATATATTTTGTTATAATTATTGTCACATGAACGGCATTTATATTGCGTCTCGTCTCGTCTCGGTCACGGTCACGTGATGAATGTTTATTTTCGTTGAGAAATCAACACTAGCTGAGGGTTTGGTTGTTCCCCTGCCGAGTTAAGGGGCTGTCTTGTAAACACCGGGTCCTCCAGGCTGCCCGCTGCAGTGCCTGTTGAAAAATTGGCGATATCTGTGAATGGCAGATACAAAACTTGCCTTTAAGTATCGATACCAATGCCAATTGATATCTAACTCGATACTAAATTTCAGTATTGATTAGTATATAATAATCAATGTTTTTTGACAACCCTACCTAAAAGTAATTGATTTCTGCCCCATTCCTGATGCATTCATGTTTTTTTTAACTAGAGAGATAAGTGAAATTCTGTGTGAGTGCTTTGGTGTATTTGGAGAGAACTTGGTTGACTAAAAGTCCTTCCACACTCCGTACAGTAATTTGATTTCACTCCTGGGTGAATGTGCTGGTGACAATGAAGGTTACTGTGTTGATTAAAACCCTTTCCACACGCGGTACAGTGATAAAGAAAAATTTGTTCAGTTCTAAAGGAATGGATGGAACATGGAATACGGTCTATTGATCATCTAATGTATGACAGAGGCAGTACCGCAGTGAGTTAAATACAACGTAACACGTACTAGCAGAGAATTGTGGAATTCCTCCAGCCCTTTAATAATGTATATGCCGGTTGTACCTAGACTGATACTGTTCACTGAAGGTTGTTTTTTCTTAGTCTAGAACTTCACAACACAGTGTTACCTCTCACCTCTAAAAAGAGAACACACAATGATGGAATGGACCACTGTGGACTCTAAGAGACTTAGTTGTAGATACCTTACTTTTGCTATGCAGTTCAAAGGAAGTGAGGTATATTTTAAAATGCTATTGTATGTCAATAATGACATCCTGACTGTTAGGATTTAATATTGATTTTGACTATATCCACAAAATGAAAATGTGATGTTTTCTAGTAATGTGTATAATTCATTTCAGGTGGCTGTTCATGACTAGGCTGCTGTATAATAATATGCAATGCCAACCCTCACTTTTAACATTTAATATTACATTTAATTCAATTGTATTGTGTAATAAAAATACAATTGAATCATGTGGGCATCACTGAAGGAAACTGGAAGCTGGGTAATGGCTGTACCCTTTACACAGCAAAAAAACTTTTCATACTTACACTTCGAAAAATACGGTGTACACTTCCTATTGTAAAACTTAACTGAACTTAACTGAATGCTTTGAGAACTCTCTGATCCACACTAGACGTCGTCGCACCTCTAAGACGTAAAAATGTCAGACAGAAAAAGCTGTCTCCCTGGTTTAATGATCAAACGTGCTTTAAAGCAAAATGCGCGTAGACTAGAACGCAAATGGCGATCGACTAATTTGGAATCCTTCCACGCCGCCTGGAAGGAGAGCCGTTGAGACTACAACAATGCACTTACTACGGCACGCTCTGCCTATCTATTATCCCTCATTGAATCTAATAAAAACAACCAGGTTTCTGTTTAGTACGTTTTCTAAACTAACTAAGAACCAGGGAGGTGCAGAACCACAGATTCCTGCAAATCTTACTAGTGGTGTTATTAATAAAGTAGAATTAATTAGACAAAAAATTCAATCTAGATTCAGCAGACACACGGGACTTTCTGCAGTTATTCTCTCTTCCTACAAGCCTGCTTAAAGAAGTCTTACCAGTAATCACAGGGCCTCTTCTATCAGTGTTAAACGCCTCATTTACTATCGGTTATCTATTCTTTAAATTAGCAGTTATTAAACCTCGCACCTTGATCCATGCGAGCTCTACCAACCTATCTCTAACCTTCCATTTCTATCTAAGATTCTAAAGAAAGTAGTGGCCCACCAGATATGTTCATTACTACACAAAAACAGTATATCAGGGTTCCGGCCTCATCACAGTACAGAAACAGCCTTAGTAAACATTGTAAATGATCTCTTACTGTCTGCTGACAAAGGATTTGTCTCTTTGCTGGTTTTGCTCGACCTTAGCGCGGCATTCAACACGATTGACCAAGCTATTTGACTAGAAAACCTTGTCGGTATCACTGGAACGCCTTACTCTTGGTTTAGATCATACCTGACCGACCGCTATCAATTTGTAAGAGTTAATGGAGAATCCTCAGCACCCACCAAAGTAAAATATGGTATCCCACAAGGTTCTGTTTGAGGACCGCTGCTATTCACTTTGTACATGCTGCCACTAGGGATTATTTGGAAACATGGAATTAGCTTCCACTGCTATGCAGACGATCCACAGCTTTATGTCTCTGCAAATCCCGATGATTAATCTAGATTAAATAAGATTGGGGACAGCATTAAAGACATAAAAGACTGGTCGTCACATAACTTCCTCTTACTCAATGCAGATAAAACTGAGGTCCTTCGCCTAGGCCCAAAAGCTGCTAGAAACAAACTGTCAGGTCAAATGATCGATCTTGCTGGCTCCTCAGCCTCTCCAGCGTTAATTGTAAAGATTCTCTTTGTCACTTTGGATCCTGATTTTTCAATTGACGCACATAAGTACCGTTACTAAATGAGCTTTCCTTCATCTACGAAACATTGCAAAGTTAAGAAGTGCATTATGTCTCCATGATGCAGAAAAACTAGTCCACGTCTTTATTACTTCCAGACTTGATTATTGTAACAGCCTCTTGTAAGGCTGCTCCAACAAAAACTAAACATGCTTTCAGCTCTGAAAACATACCTGTTAAGTCAGTTTTTTGTAGTTCATTTTTCTTGTTAGATGGAAGGTGTAGAGCTGGGAAGCAGTGGGCACAGAGAATTCAAGTAAACTGGGCCACTGGTGGCGTCACCCCACCACTCCCCGTGTTCACTCAGGGTTGTTGACAGTGGAGTGGAGGTGCCGGTGTCTCAGGGCACTCTCATGCCCATCATACCTCTCAGTTCTGGACTTTCTAGCTAGGCTGCTCTAGCTAGAGATGCTGTAGTCTTAATTTGCACTGTTCACAGATATAAATAATCCTGCAAATTTAAACACAACTTACTCTCTCCTCAGTTCCTCTTCCAACAGTATTTACCTCTCTGGACACTTAGTCAAACCAATTCTGTTAGCCATAGAGGGCCTGTCTGCCTATAACCTTGTTCACTGAGGCCCTCTCTTGTATTTATTCACTGTTCTTGTTCCTTTATCTGAGTCGAACTCAGGAGGACGAGTTCCCATGTTGAGTCTTGGTTCCTCCCAAGGTTTCTTCCTCCAGCTGAGGGAGTTTTTCCCTTTCCTCAGCCGCCTTTGGCTTACTCACTAGGGGACCCGGACCTGGACTATGTAAAGCTGCCGTGCGACAACCTGGTTGTAAAAATTCTATATAAATAAAATTGAATTGAATATTATAAGCGTCTTTGGAATTTTAAAAAAGAGCCTTATATGTATTTACTATTACAAAATCCTGTTTGACTGTTCTACCTTATATTTTAGATATAGCACGTCTTAATATCAAGCATCTTGCAAATACTCTAAAAAGTCATTCTTCTTGCAATGCCAGATTTTAATGGCCCAGAATTCATCACGTTCCATCAACACACTGGAGCTATGGTGCCACTCATGGGTGTAAATTTCATTTAACAGTAGGGGAGGGGGGCAGGCAGTAAATACATTTCTCACAAGCAATTTTTTGAAGTCAGTTCGGGCGTAGCGCAGTGCTTTAGTAAATGCATAGCTAAAAAATATGCTAATTGTGGCCGTTAATGTTAACATTATGCCAAGTCGTCACAAGTAAAACAATGCATGGCGTGTTAGTTGCAGTGCACTATGCAACAAGCTATTGTAATCAAGCTAACGTTAACTAGATACGTTATATTTTAATCACTAATACAGCAGATTCGTTATATTTTAATCACTTATACAGCAGATTCATAGAAAATTACATTGGTAATTTTTGCCGCAACTAATTTATGAATCAGTCTGCATCAACTACATTAAAGAGAATCGCTTTAAAATACCCTACTTACTGCAGTTCAACATTAACTGAACCACAGCCACACACCTGACTTGTGTGTGGAGTAGGTGAGATGACCAAACCACTGTGAGGAAGGGGAGGGGGAACTCAACTGTTTCTAAATGCATTTTTTACTTTTTTTTTTGTACTTACACAATTATTTTAGGTACACATACATACATTTTTCACAATAGAGAGTGCGTTTTTTTTTTTGAGGGCAACCCTCGGATGGGTGGGGGACATGTCCCCCCATGATTTACGCCTGTGGTGCCACTGCTCTCTCGTGCTTGAACCATAGAGAAACTAGTCAGTGATGTTTTCACTTGATTCTCCCGTTTGATACTGACCTCAAAACACTACATCACTACTGTCTTTTCAACAGCTTCAAGGCTTTACTTGAATAATGTGTCACACATAAAAAGTTAGTACAGGTGTATGCACAAGAGATAGAGAAGAAAAATTAAGTTGGAAGTAAGTTACAGGCAGTCTCATGTTTTTTACAGAACACTACAAATGTGAACTATTCATTCTTTAATACCCATTAAAGCCATTAAAAATTAAGTTGGGGATACTTATACATTGTAACATACAGATGTATCAATATTTGGAAGGATTCTACCATCTAAAGAGGAAGACTTCACACTTTTTCACCCAGCATTTCATTACATTTCAATACAATGCATTACATTTCCCAACAACACTAAAGATCACAAATCAAAATAAGTAACAATTATGAAAATTATACAGGGATATAAATCACACAACGAAGGATAATTTGCTTTGAAATACTGGCACCTGCTTCAGTGTTTTTCATTCACTCAATGGGCATTAATATGGGGTTCCCCATTGAGAGTATAATATCCGCCACTCTTCTCGGAAGGCTTTGTACAAGTTTTTGAAGTGTCTATGGGATTCCTGCGCATTAAGCCAAAACAGGAACAAGTTCATGCAGGAACCGGAAAGGACGTTCCCCAAACTGTTACCATAAGTATATAATTGCGGAAAATGTCATTTTTTCCCCCTGTAGCGTAAACATCACCCTTCACTGGAACTAAGGTACTGATCCCAAACCCTAGAAAACAGCCACAGGCCTCTATCCCTCCTCCAAACCATACTGTTGTCTACACTCTCTTAAGTAGCGTTCTCCTATAATTTGCCCAGATTTATTCATCTGTCACAACAGAGAACACATCTCCACTGCTCCCAAGTCCAGTGTCAGCTTGCTTTAAAACCAAGCATTTCACATGCAGCCCTTTTGCTGATGTTTCTTGCAGAGGCGACTTTGAATTTTGTAAGGGATGCAACAGAGGATATCGACAGTCCTTAGCATTCAGCAACCCTACACTAATAGCTGGCTGATGTGCAGCACACGTGGCATTGCTCCATTTCCCAAAGTGACCAAGACATATCTAACATTTTACATCGAAAAGATCCAACATATTGATTTGTTCGACCCCTCGTAGCTTCCTAAGAGTCACTGATTTCTGCCTCATTCCTAATGCATTTGTGTGTTTTAAAACTAGAGAGATAAGTGAAATTCTTCCTGCACTGTGAGCAAAAATACGGCTTTTCCCCCGTGTGAGTGCGCTGGTGTATTTGGAGAGCACACTGATCTTTATAACATTTTCCACATTCTGTACAGTGATACGGTTTCTCTCCCGTGTGAATGCGTTGGTGACGTTGGAGATGACTCTGATCATAAAAACTCTTTCCACACTCTGTACAGTGACACGGTTTCTCTCCAGTGTGCATGCGCCGGTGTGTCCTTAAATTACCTGATTGTTTAAAACTCTTTCCACAATCCAAGCAGCGATACGGTTTCTCTCCTGTGTGGATACGATTGTGTATTTGGAGAGAACTTGGTTGCCTAAAACTCCTTCCACACTCCGTACAGTAATACGTTTTTTCTCCTGTGTGAATGCGCTGGTGACGACGAAGATTTTGTTGTTGATTAAAACTCTTTCCACACTCGGTACAGTGATACGGTTTGTCTCCAGTGTGAATGCGCTGGTGTTCTTTGAAATGACCTGCTCCTCTAAAAGCCTTTCCACAATCCTTGCAGTGATAGGGTTTCTCTCCTGTGTGAATGCGCAGGTGTGTTTTGAGATGACTACTGCTATAAAAACTCTTTCCACACTCGGTACAGCGATGCGGTTTGTCTCCGGTGTGAATGCGCTGGTGTTCTTTGAAAGAACTTGCTTGTCTAAAAGCCTTTCCACAATCCTTGCATTGATAGGGTTTCTCTCCTGTGTGAATGCGCTGGTGTATTTGGAGATAACTCTGTTGACTAAAACTCTTCCCACACTCTGAGCATTGATATGGCCTCAGTCCTGTGTGAACACGTTGGTGGCGCTGGAGATGATGCTGCCGATTAAAACTCTTCCCACAATCAGAGCAGTGATAAGGTTTCTCTCCTGTGTGAATGCGCTGGTGTTCTATCAGCTGAATTTTTACCCTGAAGAATCTCCCACACTCTGTACAGTGATATGGTTTCTCTCCTGTGTGAATGAGCTGGTGTCTTTTGAGATGACTCTGGGAATCAAAACTCTTTCCACAATTCGTGCAGCCATAGAGTTTTACACCTGTGTGAATGCTCTGGTGTTTTTGAAGAGAACTTTGTCGACTAAAACTCTTCCCACACTCTGAGCACTGATACGGCTTCAGTCCCGTGTGAACACGTTGGTGGTTTTGGAGATGATGCTGCCGATTAAAACTCTTCCCACACTCAGAGCAGTGATATGGTTTCTCTCCTGTGTGAATGCGCTGGTGTTCTTTCAAATGACTTTTTACCTTGAAGACTCTCCCACACTCTGTGCACTTATTTGGTTTCTGTCCTGTGTGAATGTGCTGGTGGGTTTGAAGATCAATCTGATGACTAAAATTCTTCCCACATTCAGAGCACTGGTGAATTCCATCAGTGCTTTCAGTTTTCTGTGCTCGTCTAGGAGAGGTTTTATTTTGGAGAGCACGGGAACTTCTTCTGGTTGCCATGTTGTCACATATATATGCTCTTTAGATTTCAGCAGGGTGGTGTATTCATTTTGCTGGCACCTCCTGATGTGTGAAATTCATTTAAGCTGTACAGGAAAGCAGACACACAGAGCAGAAGTTATTTCACTCCTGAAGGAGATAAAGACAAAAAAAGTGTCATGCTTCTGATGGAATTAAACAATCATTATTTAAGGGAGAGAAAGAAAAAACAAGTGTAATCTAATTAGACAGTTATTCATTTCTGATGTGTGACATCTACAGCGAAGCTTGAGGAAGCCCTTTAGAAATCAGGACACCCTATGACACCTTGTAAGTAGCTGTAACATTCTTGGACATACAGGTATTTAATCTTAATTTGAACAAAACTGGGAGATTTAGGTAATATAACTTAATTACAAAAACATGTCAAATGCAATTCTGGTGAGGAATGAATCAGAACAGGCTCACATTTATTCCCACTTAAAATGGCTCAAATCACACACAGCTTGCCCTGTATCACATCAGGCTTGCACTAATCAAACATCCATTTTTGTGTGCTCCTGACTGTTGAAGTGAGAGTTATGACCATGGAATAATGTTCTTTGGAGTGCTGAGTCTAAAACTGAATTATTGGGACACTAGAACAGAGGACATTGTATGGCGTAAACACAGCACTCCAGGAAAAGAACCTCATACCAACTTTGAAGCATGGAGGTGGAAGTGTCACTGTTTGGGGATACTGTGCTGCAGCAGGACCCGGCCAGTTCGGCAGCATAAACTCCACCATGAATTCTACATTGAATCAGATGATGTATGATGAAAACGTGAGAACATCTGTAAGACAATTAAAATCTGAAGCGGAACTGGACACTACGGCATGACAATGGCATATCCAGGTATCCAGTATATCCAGGGCCCGTCTGAAAACTAAGAAACGTAGAGTCCATGAATAGCCAAGTCAAAGCCCAGATCGTAATCTCATTGAGAATGGAATCAGACTGGTGCCAAAATTTTGAAACAAATCTTTTCCATTAGTTCAAAGTTGCAAATGGCTATTCCACACAATTAGGCATTTATAACTAACCTGCAATTGTCTGGTGCAGATTCAGCTAAATTCAAAAGCTGGTTGTAAAAAATGCAATAACTCACATTAGAGAAAAGAAGATGGAAAGCAATGTTATATCAGATGCACTGATGACTTAACTTCATTAAGAAATTCTAAGGTCTGTCAAATGCTCTTAGACAACAATGTCATATCACATTATTTAGCAGTGTTACCAAATTCTTTTTTCACCTACCAGAATTTTATATGCCAACTCTGCTGGCAACCTGTCACAAGACACTTCTAGGTATGGAGTGGAAAATTAGCATGATGTTTAGCCAAAAAAATCCCCAAAACTTGCTCATGTGCGTCTTCTTGAAACCTGCGTATCTTGTAGTGATTCAGTTGAGCTGTCACTCATATACTTGCTGGCAAATGAGGCAAAGCCCCAAACACACACGAGAGATCTGTGCCAAAACTATGGGGGACCGTTTAGGAAATATTTCAGACTTTTGTTGCACAAACATATTTGAAACACAAATACATTCACATATGAAACTGTCACGCATGCATCCATTCTACTGAAAACTCACACACATATATAACACTCATACTGATACAGGTGAAATGGTCTTACACACACACATATGAAACACATATACACATACAGATGAAAAGGACTCACACACATATGAAACGCTCACTCAGATACATGTGAAATGTAATTTCTCACACACAAACATATGAAATGCTCATACAGATACAGGTGAAACTGACTCACGCACGTATGAAATGCATGTGAAATAGATTATGATGTAACAAAAATAAATTCATATAGCGCAGTGAGGCTTTTCACATGTTGGTGTGCGTGAAAACATTTCAGTATATCCGGAAGGCGTCTCAAATCTACGTAACGCCCCCAGGGTTGTAGGAAGGAATGGACCTTTTTCACAAAATCCGGAAATACGCAATGGTAGGGTAAACTTAGTTCCGGTCTAACGTGAATGCATTAGAAACCCCGGGAACGGAGAAAATGGACCAGATAATATACACAACCTCTTTGACAAATTTACCCAAATTTACATTTTCTGACATTGCTAAACTTGTGGAGGAAAACTCCATCACGAGAAAAAGCAAATTTGATAAAGGATACAAATTTTTCCACGAAGAATTTGTCCATAATTATGAAGGTAAGTAGAGGGCAACCATGCTAACTGTTATTGAACTGTTAGCTAGAATGACAAATCATTAGCGTGTCCACTTAGTCCTTGGGTTAGGTTTATAGGGTTATGTATGTATTGTATAGAGGAAATAGACTACCTTGCTAACGCAATATAATAATTGTGGTTGTGATCAGTTAACACTTTTCTCTGATGATGTCTGTGTTTATTTGCGTGTTTACATGTCACAGTATCAAATGTAGCAGATGGGCAGGTATTTGTGAGGGCTAGATGCTACGCATCTCAGAGGAAAAACGAGGAGCTTCACAAGCTAGAGGTTTGACCACTGAGGGCACAAGTTCCCTGTGCTTCTTACTGCCGTTGCAGTACTGTTCACTCGCTGCTGTTGCAGCTCGCTGCCGAGTTTCTGCACAGCTACAGAGTAGATAGGAAGGTTCTCACACACACTCTTTTGTTTGTGTAGCCTGGCTGACCACCAGAGTGTAGTGTTTTATATTGTTTAGATCAAAGAGTAATAATAGGTGTTTTCCAGCATAAGCCTGAAAATCTAACTTAATGATGTGCAGGAGCTATGACACAGCTCTTTGTGTAAGATAAGGTTGTTATTTAGCCTACTGTTTTTCACGTAACTTAAGGATGGATAATTCAAATACACACACACACACACACACACCTGGTTGGCCCTAATGAGAACGCTTCAATTTGATTTGGGCAAGTACTGAAGAAAAAAATTTAATTAAGTGGATGTATGTAGGAAGGTGAAGCCAGGCCACACACACATATTTTATTATATTTTATTCTATTATTAATTTTAGGGAATCCATCCAGAACCTGTAAATGATGATGTGGTGCGTAAGGTAACAGCAGCAGGCAAGAGTGGTCTTAGGTCCACGTTATACGAGGCATATTCAGGTCAGATGACTATTTATGTCCATTTTACTTTTACTGTGTAATTAAAATGTTGAATTAAATGGTTGACTTGACTGAATCCTTTCTTTCTTTAGGACCATTTCCTGACCGTGACTTGATGGCTGCTGGAGCCAAGCTGCACAAAGTTCAACCTCAGCCTCTTATTGCACTTGTGTTAGATGGGTTGTCTGAACTAGAGCTGACTCCATCTAAATTTGGC
>JBBPDB010133423.1:0-16097 GCA_037974465.1 Brachypetersius altus
TCTCTCTCTCTCTCTCTCTCTCTCTCTCTCTCTCTCTCTCTTTCTCTCTTTTACTCTCTCTCGCTCTCCCTTACTCTCTCTGTCTCTCTCTCTTCCTGACTTTTCCGTATTTACACCTCGGGTTTATATTTACATTTTCTTTAAGGGTAATGTATTAAACTGAGTTGAAAGATCACTGAAACTAAAGTGATCTGGGAAAACATTTGGAGGCATATTTATGGTTTACACTATAAAAATAGGCATTGAGACCTTCGGCAGAATTCAAATGAGCCATTTTAATCTAGATTAATCTAGCTTTATTCCAAGATTAATCTAGATTAAAAAAAATAATCTATGCCCACCTATATATACATTTATTTAATAGTTATGCATGTGTGTATAATAGTAGTTGTAGTGTTACATAAACACCTACATGTAATTTATGGTGGGAAACTGTGTAAAAATTACAGACCGGAACAGTGATGACGTATGGAAGGGAGCGTGGTTTGTGGTCGGGTATATAAAGGAGCAGTGCTCCCGGGGCGCTCGGTTTGTGCAGGTTTAGAGAGGAGACGGTTCCGGACGGACCCGAGAGAGGAGCAGCTGGACACCGCGGGGAGGGTCAGTCCCTTTTACATCAATTTCTGCCCGCAGACGTGCTGCTGTGTGTGTGTGTTTTCCGTGGTGGAGTGTGTGTGAAGAGTGTTGGAGAGTTAAAGGCCGGGATGAAGGCGGTCCCTTTGTGTCTCACTGACACAGACCGCAGCTTTAGCTTTAGCACTAGTGTTAACGCTAGCCTCTTTGTTTCGATTAAGTTTACAAATTCCTGCTTTCTCGGTGACATTTCACTGTTTAATTATCATTTATCTCGGTGCTTTTGCCGTCGAGGTGAATTAAAGCGTTATTTGATCTCCCAGGAGTAGCGAAGCTAAGCTACACCAAGCTAAACTCGTTTCGACCAGTTTTAACGGTCATTGTGAGTCCAACCGTAAATATTCCGCATTTAAGACTGTTTACCCAGCGTAGAACTCAATCTGTGTATTATGGGGGAAATTTAGTGCTGTTTAATGTCCCCGTTTAAAGCTAAGGCTGCGTGATATGGACGAGATATCAGTATTGCGATTGTTCTACTACATATTGCAAACATTTTTGGAATTGGCTTAATGAAATGTTGATTTAAATAATCGTATTAAGTTTTGTTCATTTGATTGTTTTTGTTTTTGCTTCTTTAAGTCTCTTCGCTGTAAGCTATTTATTTTGTATAATACACCTTTTTACCATGACCTAACCATTGCTGTTAGTATGACCTTAAACCTCAACTACTACTTCTACATATTGTAATGCCTTTCAATGTATTAAAGGGCTCATGTTGATCAGAAAAGGTCATTTTTATTAGGGCTGCATGATGTATTGTCTCAATCAGTATTGCAATATCTTTCTGCAGTACATATATTTTGACCAGGTTGTGCAGCTGAAATTTTCATACGAGTCTGGTACTGTTAAGTGCGATTATTGCGCAGGCGTGTTTTTTATTTAAAGCCTACCAAAGAAGAAATTCGCTGCTGTGGCTTCGACACCTACATGGTCTTGTTTCTGGAAACCCTTTTGAACATAACCAAAAGGGTTTTTCCCATCCTGTGCTTTAGATCCGACCAAACTTGCAAACATCTCTGTGTTCTTCACATCTGCCCCCTCACAATGCCTGGCCTTTGTGAGTGGGAGGCTTATTGCTGACATGTGCTGATAAAATATTAAAAGCAAACTGCATGTCAATAGAGACTTGAGATTTCAGTGATGCATATTGCAATTACAATGTCTTTCGGGATATCAAATGGTTCTTTTACTGCCCTAGCCATACAGTCCATATGTATAAACAGGCTGTTTTTTTTGTGTTGTCACAAATTTAAACGTGTATCCTTTTTCTGGCTGCAGCAGTTTAGCTTTGCTCATTCATGTATGGATTATTAAATTTTTTAAAAGTAAAAAATTAGACTTTTGTTAAGACCTTGATTCCACAGAACACCCAGTAACTCACCTGGAGCTGTGTTTGGTCACTCTGTCAAACACTGATTGGAGGCTCGTTTGCATATTGCAGCCGCCTGTGAGGTCAGAATTGCGGAGTCCAATATTGGGCTAACAATGAACAGACAATATATCGTGAAGTTATTGCCCAGCAATAAGAAATAGGACGGTATTTATAATAGAGGGCTGAGGGAGGACTGGTATTTTCAATACAAATCGTTGACACTCATTGGGTGGGTTTGGAGCTCATTGTGGTACAATTCTAAACCCGTTACCTGTTCATGGATGACTGGGCGAGTGTGCTTGAGTGGTTATCAGAAAGGATGGTCCCACCCATAGACATTACTCTTTACGCCCCTTAAAGTTGCCGGAGAAGTTAAACTTGTCTGACGCCAGGGAGTAGATAAGCTATTAAGGGCACTAAAAAGGTTCCTCACCGTCGTACTGTTTCTGCAAACACAACTTTTGAAAAAGTTTTAACTTGTTAATTTATATGGACAAAATATTAGTATTGATATATTGTAGTATGTTAAATAATAGAGCCAATATCTGGCATTTTATTTACTTTATGTAAATGACCTACATCCTGACTGGCTGTCCCATGTTTACAGGCTGAAACTATATGGGGCTAAACTGTTGCAGGCATGATGAGGTTTTGTGACATAACAATGCATTGCCTTTTTTTATGGCTTAATGTCTATATATTTACTGTATGGACAATCCATACCTTGTATGGACATTAAGTCCCAAATGATTTGTTTTGAATGCAGTGTGTCTTGTGATGTCACAAAAGTCCTCCATTATGGACCAGAGTGAAACTATATGTATCCTGCCTTGCGCCATCGGCTGGACAGAAATCAAGTCTGTGTTATAGTTTTATGTGTAAAGTTTACACAGTTGATGGTTTAAAAAAAAAAAATAATAAACTTTTAAGGCTCAACACACGTCACTACTGCAGAAAACTAGCACCACCTTGTGGTTAAAATATTTGAGTATTTTCTTTTCACAAATATGATTTGGTAGTACTGTGTGCTATATAAATGTTATTTTTGTGTGTAGAAAATGTCCTGTTGGTTAAGGAAAGAGACTCTAGTGCTGGCGGAGGATTACATCAACTTCTGCACCGGGATCCAGCGGACGCCTCCCAGCGAGTCGGCCGAGGCCATGCGGCGCCTAGCCAAGGAGATGGAGCGGCAGAACCACTCCAAGTTCCGCTCGCTGTCCCAGAGCTTCTTGGCGGCCTGCGGTTCGGACCCCAGCGCCTGCTTGCGCAGCGTCATGACCGTGCTGGTGGACGATGGGAAGCTGAACTGGGGCCGAGTCGTGTCCCTCTTTACCTTTACGGGCGTTCTTGCCACTGAACTGTTCTCCAGAGGAGAGGGTCCCGAGTGCTGCAGCAGGTTAGCAGAAACGATAGCAGACTATCTGGGAGGAGAGAAGAAAGAATGGCTGCTGGAAAACGAAGGCTGGGTAAGCAGATGGGCTGAGCCACTGGGATGGGGCTGCACCATTAAAACCAGTACTGCGATTATATCGCTGCATACAATCCGTACTTTCTAGACAATGGACAGAAAAAAATGGTTCACAGAAGCTTAATGGGGTGCTTAAAAGTAAGGTGTGGTACTGTGGCTGATGTTGATTTAGGAGGATCTAGAAGGTTTTTTGTTTGTTTTTTTAAAAAAAGTGTTTTAATTATCATGTCAAATTCATTTGCAAGATGTTTTTTGTTTTTCAGGCTTCTATTGTTTACCCTAAAATCCACTTGAAACGTTAGAACTGAACCGGCTGTTCAGGCTGATGTATGTAATTCAGCTCTTCTGATTGACTGTCTGTCTCATTCATAAAGCAGGCCAGGCTGAAACACTCCTTATGACGGTGCAGATGGGTGCTCTAGGCTGAATAGGCAGATATTTAAATGTGTTTCTGCAAAAAAAAAAAAATTGTTGCATGAAAGTTGCGAAAAGGAAATTTGGTGTTTAGGTATATGGGGGTTTGCAGATTTCCCACTAATGGGAATAATAAATGTTTTTCATAATTCCGTCTTCATCCATTCTAAAAATTGGTTTAGTGTACATGAGGATATTCTTTCCCATGCGTGGTTTAGTGTTGTGCTTAATAGAATCAGTCTGCTTTGTTTAATAGCAGTCCTTTTAGAAGGAGAAGTGTTTGACACCTGTTTTTGAGTTCATTGCCCTTTAGCTTGTGTTAAGAGTGGAAGTGCAGCCCAGATTAAAGGAAAATGAAGAAGTGACCTGCTGAAAATGCAAAACTGAATTCAGGTCACCAGAGAGAACTGGGAAGTGTGGGTGGGGGGTGGATAGGTTTACCTTCTGGGGATTTCGGTGGATTTAGGTAGTTCCAGCTACCGTTAATGATGGGGGGGAGTTTCCTCTCTGCTTGTTTGGTGTTTTGGCACAGTGTTATCAGAACGTGTGTATTTGTGTGTGTGAGATGACTGATTGATCGTTAAGGGACTTTTGAAGGCCGTGCCACTTCTCCACTGTTTCAGCTAAAGATCCTGAGCTGGACATGCAGAGCTGCCAGTTTGGGTTAAATGTGGAACAGGTTCAGCCCGAGAGAAGGTTCTGGAACGGACACGGAACCTTCCTGTGGCTTCTGTGTTTATGGCAATGAGAGAGTGACCGAGGCCAAACCCCGTCAGGAATGTGTGTGGGAGCGTCTGTCTGTCCTTCTGTCCCTCTTCTTTCTCTCCCTTTCTTCTTTTTTATTTAAGCCTTTCTTTAGTTCTTTTTTGTTCAAGCACCTCCATTCTGTCCTTTCTCTTATCTCTCTCTGTTTCGTTTCTCTTTCACACCTGCTTCATTGTTTTTCTTTCTCTTTTGTTTCATTTTTTCCTTTTTTTAATTCGTCATTCTTTCCTCTTAAGTGTTTTGATTCTCACCCTTTTCTTTTTCTTTTTGTCTTTTTGCTTTTCACCTCTTTTTTCTCTCCCCTCTTTACCTTTTTCCCTTTCTTTGTGTCCCTTTTCCCCTTTCATTTATTTTTCTCTTTCTTTCTCTCTTCTAACTTTATTTCCTCCTTTCGTTTCTTTTTCTCCCTCTTACCCTTTCTTGTTGTCTCTTTTGCTTCTTTTTTCCATTTATTCTGTCTCTCATTCATTCTTTCTCCTCTGTTTGTGTTGCTCTGAGGCACAGTGAGTCCCTGGCTACTCATAAACCTGGAATGAATCCACCCCATCACACGCACTACAAAACACAGATATTTAGACACTTTCTTTGTCCTCGTTTGTCCTTATTTGGTAACAGTGTTTGTCCACGCAGCCCGCCTGTTCTCATATCAGTGATGGAACATGTTGGTCAGTGACGCTGTGTGTCCACTTCCTCTCAGTGGCGGGATTTCGGTTCTGTGTTGTTCAGCTCAGACTTTTCTGCTCTTCCAGACTTCTCCTTTGTTCATGACACGGGGAGAGACTGCACCAAAACTGGTTCTTCATTAAAGTACATCTGATGGAGGTTTACACTCCATAAAAGCTGTACCAGACGCCCCCCCCCCCCTCCCACACACACACACACACACACACAGTTTCTGTGTCTTTTCCATGTAAATACTAACACACAGCTGGCGGCGGACTGGAAGACCACAGCCTTTCAGCCTTTTGTGTAAGAGGCCGTTGATCTCCACGCCTCATGGACTTTAAAACATTCATCTTTAAAAGAAACACAAAAAACTCAGACAAATATCCACCACCTGGACTTTTCTGACCGGTACAGCAGGTGCTCTCAGCAGACATCTGCTCGGCTCGCCGCTTTAAAAACAGCCCCCCTCGTTTTTGGGCAAGAATGAGGGCTCTACGCTGAAAAGAATTCAAAGCCTGAAATGTTTCTGGGACAGTTATTTCCCAGTATTCCCAGAACTACTGAACCCCCTCATTTCTGCATCTGCTGATTGTGTAATTTGTCCGGTTAGCACCTTTAAAGGGCCTGTAATGCAATAACAGTTCAAAAACCTGTTTGTCATGTCACAAAAGCCAGCACCGTCACATACATCCGTACACTTACTATGTTATAGTAGTCTTTTTCAAACATACCGGGACCGCTTTTCAAACATATAGGGCAGCCAATCAAAATGACACTCACCTACATGTGTTTTAAACGGACAGCAATGAGTTAAACGAAAAAGCCCAGACATTTTTTTCCTTCGTTTTTCTTCTCATTTATCTCTCTCTTTGTTCTCTACCGCTTTTTGGCCTCCTTCTTTTTTTTTTCTCTTTTTTTTACCCTTGTAATTGCTTTTGCGACCCTTTTACACTTTCTCTCTCCACATTTGTTTCTTCCATTTTCTTTCTTTCAGTTTTTTTTGTACTTTCTATATCAATGTTCTAAGGGTTTTTGGACCCGGTCTGCTTTTTGAACGATGCACAATGTGGGACAGCCAAACAAACTGCTGCTCATTTACATTTGTATCAGCCTTACACTCTCTGTGAAAGGGTTAGGAGTTGTGTTCACGTGTGGTTTGTGTCTGCTGCTCTGCTTGTGCAATTCTGATGGTGTGGTTTTTGTTTCTTTTTTGTGCAGGAGGGGTTCTGTAAGTTCGTCGGCAGGGCGGGGCGAGTCAGTCAGGACTCCTCCATGAAGACGGCGCTGTTCGCCGCCGCCGGGGTCGGGTTAGCGGGACTGACCTTTCTCCTAGTGCGCTGACCAACACCTTATTTATTTAGACTTTTATTCATCTCCTGTCCTCTCTCGCTCCCCGTTTCTTTTCCTCTGGCTCTTTCCATCATTGTTGCCTCAATCCTTCTCTTTTTTCCCATTTTTTCTGTTTTATTATTTTTATTCCTGCCTCCTTTCATTCTTTTATCCTTTCACAGCCATTTATCTCTTCCTTCCTGCTCTTTTACATTCTGTTTGACAGAGTGAATATTTTACTTATTTTAAGCACCATTTTCAAGGCCTCTATTGAATGTTATTTGCACATTTGTACCACCAGTCGCTCTCTTTCCCTCTTTCTTTTCTTCCGGTCTCTCTTCTGTCTTTATCCCTTCTCTCTCTCTCTCTCTCTCTCGATTCTTTCTCTTTTCTTCCTCTGTGCTGTCTCTCTTCTGTCTTAGTCCTCTCTCTCTCTCTCTCGATCCTTTTGTCTCTCTCTCCTCTCTCTCTCTCTCTCTCTCTCGATCCTTTTGTCTCTCTGTCCTCTCTCTCTGATTGTAAAATCTGAACATGGCCTTCAAAGATCCTGAAAGTGATGTTAACTTGCATATCATTCATGGTGCATTGTTCATGGTGCATTTTAGAGTAGTCTCATTGTTTTGTGTACATTCTCTTAGTCTAGATAGTGTTTAACAGTTTTTTGGGGGGTTTTGACAAAGGAAACCCACAGAGGATGAAAACATCTGTGGTTTTCATTGATTTATTTTTCTGGTTCTGTGTTTGGTGCTTTTTTGTTTTGTTTTGTTTTAAGAATTGTTTTTGCTCTGAAGTTGATACACCAAGACAATGGTATGTTTGAAACGTACAAAAGTAATATATTTTATTTATATGAATAAAAATGTAAACAGCCAGAAACATCTCATTACTGTATGTTGTCTTAGTTTACATCGAATATCTTTGGGGTTTTTTTTTGTTTCTGGTCTGTACATCTAAAGATTTTGGAAGGTGCTAATCTATTCAGTTCCCCTTTTGCAGCTTTTCTGTGACTTCCCAATTACTCACGAATGACCAATTTAGTTTGTAAAATTTATTTATTTACCATTTGAAGAACAAATTGTAACTATTTAGGCAATTTTCCCTATGTTGATGAGAAGCATATTTTTGCATCTTTTTATTTATTTAACACTTTCTTAATAAAAATGTTTACCATAAAGGTTGTGATAATTTCAAATAGATTCAAATCTACTCTAACATTCTTATTAATTTCTCCTTTTTCTTGCAAAATCAGTACTCCAGATCTCTAACGTTTAGAAGTAGTTTTGCGTTTCTTCTCGAAACACCAGCCCAGTGAAACCACAGATCAGGTTTTGAGGCACAACTTTCGAAATGTGTTCAGATTGAAACTAGCTGTAGCGTAATGCTTATGCTGCCTTTCTTTAAGAGAGGCCTGATGAAAGCTTGTCTCGACATGGCTCATCAGTCATGGGTAAAACGGCTTTGAAGGACCACGATCAAGTTTTATCTTCAGTTTTATTTTCCATGTAGTCGATGACACCAGAAGGAAATACCGGGTTTGTACTTAAATCAATAGGATGCTGATAAATGTTCCCATTTCAAACTAGGGCGGTGCTATGTATCTTCTGTTGATCATTATCGCCTTCTAGATCCTCGCCGTATTGAGATCTCTAAAAAAAAAAAAAAGCTCATGCAAATGAGCCTCTGACCAATCGGTGCTTTTGACAGGGTGACCAATGACTGTCTATTATTTAACTGCAAAGTGTTGGTGAATGGGTGGAGCTAAACTGCTGTAGCCAGAGTAGACACTTAAATGGGTTGGTGTGTATGGTGGAGTAAATGTACCGTTTGAAACCGTTTACAGACTTCTAGCATTTTTTAATTCCAGGAAAGTGATGATTTGAGCCCTTTAATATACTGTTCAGAATCCTGTTTGCAATATGGAGTCAGTCAGCCTTAAAATGATGCTCTTTTAGTGTTGCACTGGATCTGTTTTGTCAAATAAGTGCTGGGATAGAGGCCCTGACAACCCCCCCCAACCCCAAAACCCCAGTTGGGATAAGCGGCTCATGTAATGGATGGATGGATTATACATAACCTACAGATTAGTATGGTGCTGCACACTCATCACACTCTGATAAAGGGTCTGATCACACACTACTCTTCACACACACTCTCATAAAGGGTCTGATCACACTCTACTCTTCACACACACTCTCATAAAGGGTCTGATCACACTCTACTCTTCACACACACACTCATAAAGGGTCTGATCACACACTACTCTTCACACACACTGATAGTGATCACACTCTACTCTTCACACACACTGTCTGATAAAGGGTCTGATCACACACACTGTGATCAATTAGAAAATAATTTTAAAAAGAAGCAGTTTAGAGAAAAGCCGAATGATAATAGCACTAATTGCAAAAGCTTTGTCCATGTTTGGTGTCAGGAACCGTATTAGCAAGTTTATTACAGATGACCTCACAGTGCTTGCTGGCTTCCTTAGCTGATTTCAGGCACCAGACATATCCAGGTGATGCTCTACTGGAGGTCCAAACTGGACTCCACCTTCTCTCCTCGTCTGGTCCTGGTCTTTTGAAGATGCTCATGTTTCTCTGAACTTTTACCCACTGAAACCTGACGAGCTCATTGCGCAAACTGTGCTTTGCTAAACGTGACCCGAACATCAGATCACTTTACGGCGTGGAACACCAAGCACAACGCTATCGTGTGGCCTTCTGGCAGAGGATCCAAGACACCTGATCTTTCCACAAAAAAAAAAATAGGAAGACAAAGATGAGCTGAGGCAGCTGTTAGCATAGAAGCTCAAAAGCTGATAGAGGGGGCGATGTTGGTGTCCATTGTCCATCAAGTACTCTCCTGCTCTTGACTTTAGCTTTGGCTCTTCATAGGTTGTTCTAAGAGCATCTAAGAACCAACTGAAACCAGCTTTGAGGGTGACCTACTGACACATTTTGCACACTTTTACAGGAAGCCAGGCCAGTTCAGGAAAAGAATATGCATCATAAGATATTTTTTGTCTTGACATGTCTCCTCGGTCATGGATAAAATGGCTTTGAAGGACCACGATAAAGTTTTATCCTCAGTTTTATCTTCCTTTATCTGCCAGACTTCTAGCATTTTAATTCCACGAAAGTGATGATTTGGGCCCTTTAATGTACTGCTTAGAATCCTGTCCAGCCTGTCTCCGCGAGACTCATCATAACACCACTTGGACGATATATTCTCACTCTTCTTGAATTCAACTCCAGAGAAAGAGCCTTCCTCTAACTTCAGGCCAATCCCAGTTGAAGATCTAAAAAGACTCTTTCTTTTCTGTCACTCCTCTGATCTTTATTTGTCTCAGATCTTCAGGTAAACTATTAACTCTTTTGCTCCTTATTTGTTCTGAAGTGGGGTTTAAGAGAAATAAGCCAGACTTCTCTTGGTTAGCCGGGGAATCATTATTTATTTCCTTAATTGCAATTGATCGACTACGATTAATGTACTTCTTTGGTTTTATGCTCATATTTTGAGGATCTCTAGCATGATGCTAACTGCAGAACTCATCAAACACTAGGGTGTCTCTTGAATAAATCTTGAATATGCCAGTCTCTTGAGTAGACTTATTTTTATGGCTTCTTAGCATGTATGGCTAATAACAGTCTCTTTTGTGGGCCTCATGCTAACTTAAGCTCATATAAATCCACATAAGCTTGTGTGAGCTTTGCAGCACCAGTTATAAAAGTAAAGAAGCAAGTTTCGGACCAGACCATGTCTTGGCTGGTTGAGTGTATTATTCACAAGAGGTTTTCTCCACACAGATTACAAGGACAGGTTTAAAGTGTGAATGATTCAGTGGCATCTGAAAGCTCAGCTTTGGATGTTTTTCTGCAATGTAACATTCAAACAGTCAGCGTCTCCAAGCCCAGATCAGCTGAGGAACGTACCTGCTGTGTGGCTGGTCTCTCATGACCCAGCAGATGCGGTTAGAGGTCAGGAGTATCTCCAGCTTTTGCATCGACAGACAGATTTAGTTGCTGATTTGCATGAACACTTCCGTTTCCCTGATTGCTGCCAGATCTTTGGCTGGAGGGCGATAGTGTGTGTGTGTGTTTGTGTGTGTGTGTGTGTAGAATTGAAGTGTTTGCAAGTAAAGGCCTCCTCTGCTGATGGATCTGGACGAGGATATGAGGTGGTCTGGATCAGTGGCACACAAGGTTTTGGAGTCCAGTATCGGTTGCTGCGTATTGAACCCTGGAAATTTATGTAGGTCTGTCAAATATAAATGATACACACACCAACATTTTCATAAAATTAACATTTTCATAACGCTTTCCAAAAGCTCAGATAGGGACAGTGACACTGGGTAAGAATGAGAGCGAAAAAAGGTAGATCGAGAGAGAATGAGGGAGAGAGAAAGAAATGAGAGTGATGAGAAGAAGAGAGAGAAATCGACTTTTCCTTTCTGATTCTTTGCCTCACACTCTCTATTGTCTTTCTTTCTGTTATTTCATTTCTCCTTTGTTTTCCTTTTTCCTTTCTCAATCTCCCTCCTTTTCTTCGTTCACTCACCTTATTTTTCTCTCACTCGTTTTTTCTTATTCTTTTTTCTCTCCTTTTCCCCCCACACACTCCCCCTTTCCCTTGTGTTTTCTCTCCTCTTTTATATTTTCACCCCCCCGCCCCTTAACAAAAAAGCTCACTAGACAAAAACTCAAGATGGTGTTACCATAGTAACCAAGGCATTCCTGTGCCGCGCGTGTGTGATGTTTTGTGCATGTCTGTTCCTGTCTGTCTGCAGGCTGAAGCTCTGCCGCTTCTGTTCAGCCGTTCTGGCGTGGTGTTTTCCCAGTGCTGCTGAATACAAGAATTTTTCTCTCTTTAGAGAAACTCTCCGGCCTCTGCAGTCACCTCCCCCTCCCCCAAAACCACATCAGAGCCCAGATGTGATGCTGCGTGAGGTCGGTGATAATGCTGTGTCTAGCTGATTGTGCGTTTGGAGGACATCCTTAGTGCCGTCTCGGTCTCTGAAGCTGCGATGGGGGCTGACCGCATCACCAGATGCACATGCAGGTAGCAGAAAGCCCCCAAGCCAAGCCAACCCCCCCCCCACCCCTCCCCAGCCTGCGCCTCTGATTCAAACCCACACTCGTTAACTTTCATTCTGAGTTTCAGCATGCTAAACACATTGATCACGGAAGAAAGGAATCATGAAAGACCAATGGAATGGGTCTATGCACTAAAGGGGTTGTGGAACTAACTAGTTTTTTGATGCTAAAGAGGTAATGGAACAAACAGGTCTGACATGCAAATGAGGCTGTGGAACCCACAGGCCTATGATGCTAGAGGTTGTTGTGGAACTACCAGCTCTATGACGTTAAACGTGTTATTTAACTACCAGGTCTATGGTGCTAGAGTAAATTTGTGAACAAATAGGTCATGGAACTAATATGTTCTATGTGATGTAGTGGTTTTGGAACTAATCGGTTTATGATGATAAAGCAGTTGTGGAGCAAACAAGTCTATCATACTAAAGGGGTTATGGAACTAAGTCTATGGTGCTAATAGGGCTATTGCATAGAAGGGGCTAAAGTAACCAACAAGCCTATGGTGGTAAAGAGGTTATGGAACTACCAGGTCTGTGGTGATAAAGGGGCTGTAAAACTAAGATCTGTAGTGTTAAAGGGACTATGGAACAAATAGGTTTGATATGGTGAAGGGGGTTTTTAAGGCTTAAGTGAAGAGGTGGTGTGCTAACTCTCTAATCACGCACTATTTTTAACATCTCTCTTGGATTCACATAAGGTTCCTTGCTCTTAGGGGGTCTTCCTGCCTCTGTCACCCTTAGCAACACTCACCTGGGAGCTAGACAGATGCTTTGAGACAATGACCAGGAATAGCTTTAAGTGAACTGTATTAAGGTAACAGGACATACACTAATTAAAACTGTCCTCTCTGGATTAGCTGACTTTTTCAGAAATGTTCTCCCATTTGACAGAATGTTACCCCTAGGGTCTTTAAATGCTCCTGTCAGGTTGCTGAGGAAACACCAGCCCATATTGCCCAAGGACTCTCGCCAGCTTACAGCAGGAAGCGCTGCAGATATGATCATCCTCCACAAAGTCCCTGATGTGTATTAATAGCACTGGAGGAGAAGGCCTGGGAGAGTTCGGAGGAACAATGTGTCCTCAGGCTTACGCAGCCTTATCAGGCGCTGGAGTTGGGCCTGTGTTCACCCTGCACCACTGAGATATTTCTGTAACGGAAGACGTCTCTCTTCATTGTGTTCCCATGTGAAATGTCGCATGTAAGTCTGGAACATGGAGTGATAACAGCGATATAAACAGAAGGCGGCTTGGGAGCAGAAAGGAGGAGAACCGCTGGATTGAGTCCAAGAACATTCTGCCTGAATGCCAAGCTGCACCAGGTTTAGAGTCTGAACCCAACTGTGATCTGACAAAATTTCCTGAACCTGAATCTGACTGAACCTTGGCAAAATTTAGACTACAGCCTGACAAAATTGTGTCTGAACTTCTGTCTGAAGCTAACAGTGCCATGAAGGAAATGCTGTAGCTCCTCAAAATTCTGTCCTGAACTGACTGTAGTTCCACAAAATACAGCCTGAACCGACTGCTGTCAAACAAAATATTTTATGGACCCACTGTAGTTCCACAAAAGTCGATCTGAACCGACTATAGTCAGACAAAATTCTGTCTGAACTGACTATAGACCCACAAAATTAATGCGTTCGAATCCTACCTTCAGCATACCACCACTGGGTCCCTGAGCACCCACACAGTACAGCACCTCACACGACCGTTCACCCGTGATTAGATCAAAATTAAGTCCGCACCCGCCCGAGCCATTAACATTCCGCCCGTTACCCGTCCATGCCCATGATAAATTACACTCAAATTAGAAGTGCACGGCAGGACTTGCCTCCCAGGAGGTCGTTTTAGAGACTTTTGGTGAGTGTGTGCGTGTTAGTTGTGTTAAATAGTGAATGTAAGGCCCTCTCACCAGTCACCCTCCTCCAGAGACTTAGCTCCATTGTTGGATTTGTGGAGTATTACCTGGGCGTGACAGTGGGGTGCAGAACGCTCCCTAGTGCTGAAGTCTGTTTCGAAGCTGTTAGCTGAGAATAAATAGAGATTTGGCTCAAAGAACAGTCTGTCTTGACAGTTTTCTCTCTCACGCTTGCCACGATATAGTTTGACCTGTGTCTTGTGTTCTGTGATCACAAATCCAGTGAAAGGAAAATCCCTCTCACTGGAGAGCAGTGAACACACTGTAATAATGACGATGAGTACATGATAGTCAAATACAAAGATATTTTCACTTATTTAAAAGTTTTGCAGGCTACTATACTGTTGATCGCAAAATTCCAGAATGTTAAAATCCGCCCGTTTCCGCGGGTCTTTGAGAGAGACTGTCCCTTTGGAAGTCACTTTGGCTAAAAAGAGTCTGCTTAATTGAGTAAACGGAAAACGTGTTAAACTGACAGATTATTTATCAGGGTGCGCAAACCGCCGTTCCAGGAGCTCCAGTTCTTCCCGAGAATAGGTCCACAGGTTCACGCTGAAAAGCAACTTGTATCGGGACAGTTCTGGCGCCATTCCTTAAAGTCTGCCTTTGTAAAGCTGCCCCAGTTCAGCACACAGATCCAAAAGGACAGTTCTTGGGAATTTAAATCGATTTAGAAGGAAGTCGTCATTATGAGCCAGGAAATCAGTATGATCCCTGAATATATGTGCTCTCTTCTAATTTTTCCATTTGCGATATCAACCAATAACGCAAAAGCAGTGCAATAGCTTGGCCATTCTCTCCCATTTTATGTTTTACAGTTAACTACAGTATCATTGATAAAGACCTCGTCATTAATGCGAGTTAAAGGGAAGCCATCGTACCACTGATTTGCCACTAGGTGCCACCCATTTACAAAAATGAGCAGAAAGGTGTGTACGCATTGGTAGGGGCTCCCGTGAGAATGTGCATAGCGGTACGCCAAGTTTAGTGTTTATACATCTCGATGTGATTGTGGAAACGGGGATACGCAGCATTTTTGCATGGAACTAATCTTAACCCTTAACCCGTCTTTATCGGTATTTATTTGCTCCCTGATTCATTCATCACTACGAGTCATGAGTCAAAGTCAAACGAGTCACGCCAGCATCGAGGTGAACGTCATCTCACCGATGAGATGTTTAGCTGTTCTGCCGTCAGATGGTGCGAACAGAGTGAATAGATGTGCCATTCACAAAACAAAGCAATGGATTGTAGAATTTTTGGAACATTGGCACACTAACAAAAATTCCTCACACAGCATCTGGTAGGACTGTTTCAACAAAAAACTCCTTCCACCGAAGGGTTAACTTTGTTCTGTCAGTCAGTGTTTTACAGTCAGGTGAGACACATGACCCCATGACCTTGACGTTCCCTCTTCTGCTGGAACACACCTGACTTACAGTACTGTCCAAATCTTGATGCCAAAACTGCTTAGATGAGCCATTTACAAACAAATGTTGATACTTTTTGCTGCTTTGTTCGTTTACATTTATCATAACATTACATTTGCCAGCAGAAATACACACTAAGAAAAATGGCTTTAATCAATTTGCATAGTGGCTTTTGCACAGTACTGTTGGTTGTTGGTTGCACCACTGTGTTTATATTTGTTATCCACTGAACTGTGTGAGGATCTCCACCTGAATTTTTTTCAGTGTAGTTAAATATTAACCAGCATTGAGAATAGCCGTTGTGTATGTGTGTGTGTGTGTGTGTGTGTGTGCGTGCGCACCTGTCTGGGACATTCAGTACCACCTACAGCTGCTGTCAGTGCTTATGAGAGAAGGTGTGTGTAGCGTGTCGTGTTGCTTCGGTCTCCGACCTTTCCTGACCTTTGCGTCAATCAAGCGTCTACTAACGACAGCCACATTAAGGCGGTGTGATTGATCCTCACGGGCGGATTCTGATCTGTGCTGCTCATTTGGGAGAGTGACAGGCAGGGATACAGGCCAGGCAACAGTTACAACTGGATTCCATTTCTGCGAGAAAATGCAAAGTGTGATTGAATGCTTGCTATAAAACCAATGTTTGGTGAAAACACTTTGCGTTCAAAAATTCTGTTCACTGTTATCGACCAGTGAGGGGTGGGTGTTAACTCTATATGTCTGTTACCTCTCAATGAAGTCACCACCAGCTCTTATCAAGCCATTTACGGTTAAGGCTGATCCACGAATCCGCATTTGTCCCCATCTATTACAGAGGTGACTTGACCACATAAAGGATTTTTTTAAAAGGACAATACTAGGGACCCTGATTAACCGAATACAAATGTATACACAAACACTGCGGAGGATATTAGCAGAAGTTTTGATGTTGGAACTAGCAGACTCAGATTTAAGCTGTTTTTCAGGTAAGAAACAGTTGTGGAATTCTTAAGCACTGATGTACGTCGCTCTG
>JBBPDB010133439.1:0-35055 GCA_037974465.1 Brachypetersius altus
TTTATTTTATTTTTGAAATATTCATTTATCGGCCATTATAAATGCCGATACCGATAGTTTGGAAAATGACTAATATCAGCCGATAATATCAGCCTGCCGATATAACGGTCTGGCTCTAATTACAATGAGGTCAACTAGGCTACTATGAGGGAAGTCTAGGACTACTATATAAGAAAAGGTTACCTTATAGATGCTGGTACAGAAAATGATGAAATACTTTATTGATCCCAGGGGGGAAGTTTGCTCTTTCAGTAGAGAAGTTGAAACGAAACACAAAACATTACACACATGATTGTAAGAAAGGTCAAAAAGGGGCAAATGTAAATAAATTCAGCTCCAGAAATAAAAAGAGACCGCAACAGTTTGTTTTTAAATCCGCATCTATGATTAAAACAACCATTCCGTGCCAGTGTCTGTTAAATTCCTACACAAACACCTCATTCTGCTTCATGAGGGACTGTTTAGTGATCAGCTGAATCCCATCTTATTTAATGAGGAAAAGTTTAAAAATACTGCTGTAATCGACACTGTTCTCTCATAATGAGACCAGTTGGATGGAAAAACTCTACTAGAAGTATGTCAAAGGTAATTATCACCATTTTGTTTGAGTGAAGAAGTTCTGTAAACACTGCATCATTTCTCTTATTTTAATGTTTTGTCATTTTCTTAAAAAATATGCTTTAATGAACAATATTGTTATTTGGAAATATTGTCAGCAGATCTTCATTTCAATAATCACGCCTAAAAAAAGATAAAACCTGTGAAACTGAACATTTTTGCAGTTATAAATAAAAAATACAGATTTACAGAAACAATATAGTGCAAATTAGTACAAAGGATGGTGCAAAGTAATAATGATCCAGAGACCAAATGAAATAATGTATGAGCAGGACAGAGACAGTAGTCTGCAACTGAATGTTCTCCTCTGCATGCTGATGGTACTGTGCAGAGGGTGGAGGGTTATATGCTGTTATGTGCTGCCACCTAGTGTATCAAGGTTTTTATGCATTCACTCACTTGGGATGATTTTTTTCCTCTCTGTAGTTCAGTTCCCTCCTTTGCTCTAAGTCTGTGCTGGCATACCTGCAGTCTTGTGTGGGAGCGATGCCCTCTGTATCTCACGCCAGTGCCTGGCTTTTACGCCATGAACACCATCTGCTGTATCTGCTCCTGAGACTGGCTCAGAGAACGGTACGTCTACACTGCATGTTCAGACCAGACACTCTGGAGGAAACTTTCAGCACACTTAAAGTATACTGGCAAATCAGACTAAATTAATTCTCCTTTGTGCTTGAAATGGATCTAGGTTGCTGTTGACCCAGAGGTGGCCAAACATGCTTCCCTGTTCCATCAAGTAACCTTGGCTCTGCTGACCTGGCTGCTGCCTGGAAGCGAATATCAGGCCCACAATCTCATGTCCACCATGGTCTTCAATCACGAGCTCCTTCCGTGAGTGACATTTGTCTGTGTCTGTTATTTGAATTCCAAGTACAGTGTTCCCCGCTCAGTCATTTGTGGATTTTTTCTTAGAACCTAACTATAATTGTTTGCAGAAACCGCAAATATCCTCCTCATTTTTTACACATAATTACACATTTGCGTTTTTTCACAATATGCGCGTGCTCTTGGAACGTAACCCCCACGAATTTTGTGGGTCTGCTGTATATTTTGAATTCTGGATCTGTTAAATGTCATGTGGAGTTAGCAGGAAGCCCAACAGACAATGCTAGTAGTTAGCAGCTAAGCTAGCTCAAAAATGTTGTTGATTTACAGGGGTCTGTTGATGTAACTTTGTGTTAATGTAGTCAATAAGGACACTGGCATGGAATGGTTGTAATGTGTATAGAGATGCGGATTTAAAAATAAACTCCAGTGGTCCAGTATTTTTTTTTTATGGAACAATATATAGTCTCACAGGAGCTTGCGCTTATCCCAAACAACACTCTTGCATACAAACCACACTACTGAGTTCTAATGGTGGTGTACTATTTATTTTGTGTTAGTATGCAGTTTGGGACATGGCTCTTGACAGTAGTGGCATGATTTGGAAGCCTAGATGTGACAAAAAATAGCACAAACAGCGGATGTTTCTTTAAGTATAGCTTTACAGGTATGAAGAACAAATGTGGACTCCTGATCTAGCCAAGATTTGCAATATTATTTCTACCCTAAAAGATTTTTGAGAATAATATACTATATAAGAGATTTTGTAAGATTATTAAGATATTTTGTCCTATTTCAAGAAATCTGTGTAAATATCTTACTGCACAGACAGATGAGTTCACTTGTTCTGGTCTAAAGATTTCTTTAAAACAGTCTTAATATACTATATAAGAGCAAACAAATCTGCTCTTATCTAGTATATTATTCTCTTTTTGCACCATATTTTTTTTACAGATCATATGTATAATTGTATTTGGTTGTATATATTTTTTAAATTGCACCTTTTGTATTTAATGTTACATGTATGCACCTGGGGTTTGAGAGTAACGTAATTTCAATTCTCTGTATGTCTGGTACGTATGGCAGATTTGACAATAAAGTTGACTTTGACTTTGATAAGACTTTTAGGCTAGAAATAAGATAATAAGTCTTGGTTAGATCAGGAGTTTTTCAGTTCACTGGCAGGGATGTGGGGGAAGATTTTAAATTTCTCGTTCACTTCCGTTTTTTAATTATTTCAGACAGTGAAATTATAAGATATATTTCTAGTGTTTTCTTGTTCAGTAAGAAACAGTTATCTTTTGTTTTAGATCCGCATTCCCATGCAGAAATTATAAAAAATGTTTATTCGGCCAGGAACTTTTGGTGGAAACATGGTGGTTAGGGGATTGTCGTGGCTTTTTTCGTGGCAATATGTTTTTTTGTTTTTTTTACTCATCGTACTTCTAAATTATTATAAATATATAATTTACTAATAACATCAATAATAATCTGAATATTATTTAAGCTACATTTCCAGTCATTTGCTGCTGTTTTCGTTTCCTTCTTCTGAAAGCCCTATGCCACCAAACGCCCTGCGCCTTCTGGCAATGCACCTTAGCATCTCGGGCGAGAATTACAGGCCGATGAGGGTGTGTGCAGGGGCGAACTGTCAGTCTCTGCATTCTGGAGACTTTTTCGGAGCGCGCGGATTGCTGGTCCTCCCCGTGTACATTTTTGTAGAGGGTAGTGTATTAAGCTGAATTTAGACTTCTCTCGCTCTGTCTTACTCTCTCTCCGTATAACTGTGTGTGTTTATATATGTATACACACACAAACAATGTAATGTATGAAACTGAGTTTAAAATAAAATTAACATGTTTTGGGGGCATATTTATGGTTTACACTATAAAAATAAGATTTTTAGGCATTTTTTTCACCAAACCACAACGCGGTTTTTCACTATACGCAGGTGCTCTTGGTACGTAAAAAAAGCGAAAAGCAGGGGATTACAGTATTTCTGTAGGTTCTATTGTATATAGTTCCTAAATTGTATGATCTCTAGGTTTGTGGCGTGGAAAAAAATGTTATCCTCATACATCAGAAATTTTCCTTGTTACACTATATTGCAATGTATTTTTTCTGACTATAAGTTGGAAAGGACATAAAAGCACAAGTGGTATAAAGGCATCAAGTTCTCATAGCAATTTTTTTCTTTTTGTTTCACCTCAACTTTTAACACACCTTATATCACCCAATCATACTATCTCTAATCCTCTAGTACCTCTTTTTCCTAGTTTTCAGTTGATATACAGTCAGAGCAAGATACACAAGTCTTAGGATCTTCTACAGACGGTTTAAAATCATTTATCTTAGCAGTAAGGGTCTTTCTGCCAGCAAATACACAAGTGACGGATCAAGCAAACACTGGGATGACACAAATAAAATCTGAAATAACATAGATAATATGCATAATATCTGTATGTACTGGATTAATATTATTTGTATGTGTTCTAATGCTATGTTTTAAAAGCATAGTGCTCTGATAAACAGGTTTTAATCTAATGTTCTCAGGTGTCTAAGACATAGTACTCTCTGTGTGTGTGTGTGTGTGAAAATATATATATAGCTTTGCTCTTTGCTGTTAGATTGCCACTTGCCGTTTTATCCATCAGTCCCCCGCGACCCCTTCCAGCGTAGTCTGCCAGAGGTATTGCTTTAAAAGACTCTTAAAAGCAGTACATGACTGAGACCTCCGTCAAACAGAAATTGTACCTTTCTGTTTGTGTCTTGTGTTGCTTTGGCCTTTCTACTGCTGAAGGACTGGAATGAGGGTCTGGTATAGTGTTGTCAAAAATATCAACATATTGATACTAGAGGTGGGCATAGATTAATTTTTTTTATCTAGATTATTCTCATTGTAATCTTGAGATTAATTGAGATTAAAATGCCCCCCTCCCCCCTTAATGATCCCAAAGCCTGTTTTTATAATGTAAACCTGAAATATGCCTCCAAATGTTCTCCCAGATCACTTTAATTTTCATTCGGAACTCAGTTTAATACATTACCCTTAAAGAAAATGTACATATTAACCCAAGGTTTAAATACGGAAAAGTCAGGAACGAGAGATAGACAGAATAAGAGAGAGAGAGAGAGAGAAAAAGAGAGAGCGAGAGAGAGATACAGAAAGAAAGAGAGAGAGAGAGAGAGAAAAAGAGAGATAGAGAGATAAAGAGAGAGCGAGAGAGAGAGATACAGAAAGAAAGAGAGAGAGAGAGAGAGACACAGAGAGAAAGAGAGAGAGAGATACAGAGAGAGAGATGATCGCACGAACAAGAGAGAGAGAGAGATGATTCGTGCGCTCCGGAAAAGTCAGGAACGAGAGACAGAGAGAGACAGAGAAAGAGAGAGAGATGATCGCACGAAGGAGAGAGAGACAGAGAAAGGGAGAGAGAGCCAGAGACAGAGAGAGATGATCCGCGCGCTCCAGAAAAGTCACGAACGAGAGAGAGAGAGGCATAGAGAGAGCGCGCACGAGAGAGAGCGACAGAGAGAGCAAGACAGGTTTAAAATGGGCGCGATCCGGAAAAGTCACAAACCAGAGAGAGAGTGAGAGTAAATCCACGCTAAAATATCAAGGTGAAAGTCATCATAGCTTGCGTAGTACAGACCCAGCTCCCAACCCAACTTTGTGAATAGATTAGCGGCGATATATAGTCTCGCGTTAATGCAGCGTGTTAACGCCGTTAACGGCCCAGCACTAATTGATGCATTTTGAATGGTCAAATGTTTTATTATTTCCTACAATATTGATACTAAATAGTTCTTTAGCACACGTAGAATTCCATACCGCACCGCTATTGAGGCATTGAAGGGAGACCTCATGTTATGTTAATATGGCAGAGCTGTAGTCACACGCTAACCTGTACAGTGGTTGGGGATTGCTTCAGTTTTCAGTGTTTGTGTTTGTTTGTATACACAGCTATAAGAAAGAAGGAGTCTAGTTATTTAGTTGAATTTTGAATGTCATAGTCTGGGTTTTAACAAGAATCATGACTTGATCATAGTTCACTCACTTTTGTTTAGATGGATACGTCCATCTGTGAGGGGTGTCATGAAATTTCAAATTGCCTTGGATGTCAACACTAGTCTGGCATATCATTAAGTATTATTTAATTATTAGCATCTGATTTGACTTGGTGTATCTCTTTATGTGCAGCAGCTAACAACTACTACAACGTACACTGAACAATAGAAGAAGGAATATGCATCTGGTACAGAGCGTTCTGAAAAGAAACTGTCTGTCTGCTTTTAATCAGCTCAAATAAAATGCAGCACGTTTGAAGCGAGTTTACTAAAGGGCGGTGGTCTCTGTTCCAAAAAGTTTTACTAGGTGTTTGTGTATGCCTACAGGTAAAGAACCAGGAGATCCAGCCATTAATCTGTATGCTGCAAGTTTCCAGTTTTACTCTCAAGTTTATGACCTGCTGCTTTTGCCTCCCTGGATTGCTTTCGTTATTGTGGCTTTGAGGTAGCAACACGTTTCAAAGATGTGCCATGAACCAGATGTCAGAGCTTTTGCTGCTGTTGCATTTTCTTTTCACAAGAGGGCAGCAAGTGGAGCCCTTTCTGTAGGGCTGAGTGTTTCTTTTTTTAAACACAGTGGACAGTCCTCACACCACTGTGTTTTTTGTTTTGTTTTTTCTGCTTGTTTACTACTTGAACTTATCAGAAAGTGACAGAAACTGACAGTGATGTGTCTTCAGAAAATACAGTAATACTGTAGAAGCGACTAAGTACTGAGAGCCCATGAACAGGCAGGTCATAGCAATATATCATCCTGATTTTGTGCCACACATATTACTGGTATCGTCAAGCCAACTCTTTACTCCCAGTGTAACTTGGAATTGGAATTAAATGTCATTCTTCAAGCCCACAGTACAACAGCACCACGTTAGACGGGATTACATAATGTATAGAAACATGACCGTGAAACGCAACGAATGTAACACATAACTGCAGGCAATAAATACATAGGAATATAACGAAACATGACGATTAGACAAAATTTTGAACAGGTGGGCATCAACTCAGATAAATAGCTGGTCATCAAAGATATATATGAATAGAAGAACTAGTGCAAATAGGTCTAACCTGTGCCAAATGCTTTCTTAGCAACATTGAACATAGAAAGAATTTAAAGTGCACACATTTAGCAATGGTTAGTGGGTGTGTGGTGAGTGTATGTGGGTACAGGAAGGCCTACATGGATATATCTGTTAACATTATACAATAAATATTTGTGTTTGTCAAGAACACACCTTAAGGAACATGCATGCACACATTTCTCCCCCTCTCCACTTTCCTTTTTCCATTTTGCTTTAGACAAAACATTTCAGTGTCAGGACAGAGACAATATCCCCTTTCACACTCAGAATCAGTGTCTGACAAATACAATAGTCCCTTTCAGACTCAGCGCCCAGGACATCATTAGGATATCAGAATTTTGCCGGTAATGTTTGGACTTTTTGTTGTTCACACGTTCTCTCTCGAAAACGAAGGACTCAAAAACACGTTTTGTGTGTTGTCGGCCATGCACTGTGTTACTTTTACTCTAAAGCTGTTCGGTGCTGTCACTCTCAAAACAAAACTAAGAAAAGTCATTTGTAGACGTTTCGCTAGTATCCATTACTGACCACTACCCCTTCAATCAAGCTCAAACCCCTTCTCTATCATTTTCCAGATGGAAAAATCAGCTCAGAGCCAATTAAACTCTGTAATGCACCTTTTGATGATCAAGTCGTCGGTTTTTATTGTCATTGTGACCATACACACACACTACAGAGTGAAAGAAGATAAGGTGCCTCCATGACATAACAGAGCAGCACAAGAACACAAATGCAAACACTACTCAAAAGTGCAAGAAAGACAAGCACAACAATACAATCAGACAAGACAATAATTAACTACAGTCTGGAATCATGGAGTGTTGATAGTGTTGCTAGTGCTGTGCAATGCTGAGACTGTGCTTTCATTTTTTTTCTGCAGGGAGGGTGGTAGTGGTGGTCCTGAAGCAGCCACTCTAGCTGAACTGGAACTTCAGGAGAAATCTTCCCCTCCATCTGGCCTGGGTCCTCTCCTCCGTGATTCCCTCGCTCACCTTCCCTCTATCCGGAGCTGCTACCTGACCCACCTCTCCCACCTAGAGCCCGCTGTGCTGTCCTCTCGTGACCGCTACCTCGGCCGCAACCCATGGCTTTCCACTCAGCTGCTCCCTGAAATCTCTGGCCCCTCGTTGCCCTCCGACTGGCCCTTCCTGCCCCTTATCAGTCTGTACGAGAGGACGGGAGCGTCTGAAGGCGGCGGTCTGCAGACCAACTCCCTCCCTGCCAGCTCTTTGCAGTCAGTCACTCACTGTCTGCAGTGGCTGCTGCTTCTGGAGAGTTGGAGAGAGCAGGCGCTGAAACCGGTGCCCCCTGTGGCTAAACTAGCCTGTTTGGCCTGCGTCTTCCTCTGTTCCTCAGACCTGTTCCTGGAGAGGCCTGTGCAGGATCTCACCTGGGCTCTGTTCCGCGGACTGACGCAGCCCACCAAGCTGCAGGCCCTGGACCTGAACACACCACCACCTGGGCTCGCCTCTTTCCATGACTTATACTCGGCCTTGTTAGCGCAGTATGAGGCTGTATCGTTCGGAGACACTCTCTTCAGCTGCTTCGTGCTGCTGCCCCTGCAGAGACGTTACAGTGCCACCATGAGACTGGCTGTGTTCGGGGAGCATCTGGGGATACTGCGCTCACTTGGTGTCCCATTAGAGCAGGTGAGGAAGCTCAAGCACCGTTTGACTGCATATGTTTTGCTTATACAAGATGGATTGGCAAGGTTCAGCAAAAACAACTGCCCAGTTTAACTTGGGGGGGGTTTTAGTAGAACAAGTTACTTAAACTCTTTCATTATCTTTAACCCCTCTCTAGTTAAATATACATCTCTGACCTCGAAGTGATGTTTCATCACAGTTCCTTACAAAATCTGTCATGATCCATCTCAAATTGTTTATTCATAGTGAGTTACTGTCTTTGCTAATATAAAACACAAAATGACCGAGGACACTTTTTTTGCACCAAAAAATATTACGTAATGCTACTTCTATTACTACTATTTAAAATGAAAATCTGTAGCTTTATTAGATGTAAGTCTGTGAATGTGAGGTTATTCATATTTGAAAAAAATGTTTAGGCGAGTTTACACTTTAATATTGAATTCTATGGACTGATAATGTAAATATGCTTGAGCCATATATTGTGTTATTGTCACAAATGCCATATCTTCTGTCACCTGCCATTAATTGTCAATAATTGCATGCATATAAACTTATAAATAAACATGAGAGTCTGAGATGAAGGAATGCACAAAAGCAATCATCAGATTCATTGCCAAGGAAATTGCATATCTTTGCATATTGGAGAAAGTGCAACGCACTGTGTAGCCAAATAATAAAATATCTATTTTAAAGAAGGGTTATTAGGTTAATAAATTACAACCAACTACGTTTTTAATATGAACACCAACATACATTTTAGATTAGTTTTTGATTATAGATTTTTTTATTGCTTTCACCATAAAGTGCAATCCTTCAGCCACTGAAGCAGTTATAAACAGTTCACAAGCACTGAAACAGTTACCAGCTATGTTTTACAGAAAGAAAGGGACAGAATCTTCCTCATAGCAGGTACAACAGCGTGTTCCAAAACAGTAAAAATAGATTTTCCATCTGACTCTGGCTAATCAGTGTTCTGTCTGCACAGCTGCCCGTTGCTCTGGAGAACTTCACCTCCCCACCAGAGGATTCGTTGCCTTTGCTGCGGCTCTATTTCCGCGCTCTGGTCACTGGAGCGCTGAGGCCAAGCTGGTGTCCTGTCCTTTATGTGGTGGCCGTTGCCCACGTCAATGCCTTTATATTCTCCCAGGATGAAGTGCCACAGGTATGTGATGAGTGTCAGTCTCTGAACTGCCTGCTTTTGTTTTTTTTTTTTGTTTTTTTAGGGCTTTAACACACATTAACGCAGTATTTACTTAATGCAGACAAGTATTTTATTGCATGTTAACGGAGGTTTTTAAAATCCTTTTCTTTAGAAAATTAGTATCTTTGTGCTTATGGGTATGTGCAGCTTTATGTCTTCGCTGATTTTAATGGGGGTCCGGCGTCCCATTACTTTTGTTCATATTATATGGACAAAAGTATTGAGACACCAGACCATTACACCAGCAGGAACTTTAATGACACTGCATTCAGATACATAGACAGTCATGGAGTTGGTCCCCCTTTGCAGCTGCTATAATGCTCTGGGCTCTAAGGGGAACTAGATTAAACATAAATGCCCTGCAGTGGCAAATAGCTTTGGTTTTGAATTTGATTTGATTACATTAATGTTTAAGTTGAGACTTACATGCGGCTGTGTAACTGTGTTAAAGGGAGCACTACTGTTAAAACCTCCTTATTTGTTTAAAGTGTTCGCAAACCAAATGTCATAAAGCAGTACTTTAAAAATCGAAGTGCGCAGTACACTACTTTTGAACTAATTATTTTGAGAACTTCAATGCGACTGAATTCCCAGCTTAAGATCGATGCATTTTTACGCCCCTAGTTTTTGTGTTCCGCACATTGGCTTCATTCCAGTTCAAATGAAAAGGGCCCTTATTCACTTCCATTCCTTTATTGGCACATCTGTGGTCCAGAGAAAACTGTCTTGAATATTTCAGTGTCGTTATTTTCCCTTAGAGTTTCTGCTGAAAGATAGTAGGCAGATGACAGTTGAGCGTGTTGGCCGAAAACAGGACAAACTGCTCAACTGCAGTCTGGATTTTCTCAATGCACACCGCTAAGAGACGACTTAATATTTCTAAGTTGGATGCAAGCCCTGGGTAGTCCAATGTCTAGTAAAGTCTCGTAGGGCCCGAATGGAGCCATGAGTTACGCCTGACCCTATTCTGTCATCGGTGAACAACAAATTGTCAGAAAGCAAGTGCAGGTGAGAATGACTGAAAGAAAAGCTTTTGAATGCTCAGTCACGACTTTCAGCTCGCCATGATGAATGGCTCAATTTGACAGCTTGAAGGAAGGTGAGTTAGTAATAGTCTTCCGCAGGGAATTTGGATAGTCTTCAAGCATTTGGAGCTGATTGTGGTGTGGGGTCCAAAAACGGGTCTGCAACACAAACATTGTCAGCTGGCGCATGCTAGGCTGCCATATATCACGATGAACTGAGTGGTGTTATTTGATGTCTACTGTAAGGGGAATTTGATTCATCGCCTCTGTGCACTTTTTGCAGTTTTCAGACGTGTTTGAGTTATGGCAGAAAGGGTCATTGGTCTTCTTTTGCTCTTTTCCTGTAGGAGGTGGAGGCTACACGCCGGAGCCTGCTGAGAAAAACTTACTACCTGACAGATGAGGTACAGACCATGATTCACTTTT
The DNA here is from genome assembly GCA_037974465.1 of Brachypetersius altus. Classification (NCBI taxonomy): domain Eukaryota; kingdom Metazoa; phylum Chordata; class Actinopteri; order Characiformes; family Alestidae; genus Brachypetersius; species Brachypetersius altus. Next base: position 10,892 of record JBBPDB010133439.1, read on the forward strand.
GAAGCAGTACATGTGCAAATCTATCTCGCCCTTTTTCTCTCTCTCACTCTCACTCACACACTTTTATTCCCTCTCTCACACACACACACACACACACACACACACACACACACACACACACACACACACTGAAACTCTGTGTTCTCTGCTTGTCCAGGTGTTAAGAAGCCACCTGCTGCTGTACTGCCTGCCCCAGCAGAACACTCGGCTGGGCTTTAGCACTTACGAACAGCTGCCACACATCCGCGCCCGCAGGCTCTACAGCATAGAGGAGAAAAGTAACGATGGAGATAGATGAACCCGGACAGTCTCAGACATGTTGGAAAATCCCATCACCCTCATGAGCAAAACTAGGATAAGAAGAACCCAGACTGTGAAATACAATTTAGTAACGATACATGGAGAGGATTTTATGGTCCTATCTGCATTGCTCATCACAAATTAGATTTGGATATTGGAGAGATCAGGTGATCCCTGTTGAGTTTTTAGTACATAAGAAAATAATCCACAGCAAAATTCACGGTGGCCCACAATCAAATATTATTCAGATCACTGACAGTTTTGCACTGGGGATGATCTCTGGAAACAGAGGTGAGATACATTTCCAAACGGGGAGCCAAGGCATGATAGTCAACACATGGTGTCAATAAAGGTCTGTACAGAAAATTTGCTATTTTTTATACCACTAATATGAAAATGCGATTGAGAGACATGATCGGCATGCCTTCCTCTTCCCACTAGTATTCCGAACATGGATCATGGAGAAATAAACACCACAAATGTTTCACTCAAATTGCTGCTCAACAGTGGCTGCTAGACCATCACAGTGGGAGGAAAAAGGTTGGAAAGTGCCAATAGGCTATAATTTTTTTTAGTTTATTTTTATTGCCAGTATGTGTAAAAAGTCAAAAAGAAAACTCAACCATGTCAGACTACCCTGAATTTAAGGATCTGTGAAGTTCTTTTTGCTCTGTGGGATATGGTTAGTTCCCCTTGATCTTAAGAAATCTTAAGAGTTTTTCCCTGGTTTTTTTATGAATTCAACAGTGCAAATACAGACATGTAGTTTAGAAAAGTGGGTCTGTATAACAATTTTGAGTATGAAATAAGCTGAACTTCACAGGTTTGAATGACTGTGTGTTTAGATGGCCACTTATTCTGAAGCTATTCGCCAGCTCTCTTCTGTAATCTTCTCTGATTTTATCAGTGCGTGTTGGCGTTGGAGTGTTTCATTCCATATGTTCCCATTTATCAGCAGCTGGGGATAAAACTAAGTGAATGTTAGCACACATTCTAGCTATTTTCCTATTAGCTACCCATAAATTTGCATCTGGACATTCTGTGATTCCTACATGTAATGTGTTCTTCATCTTAATGTCCAAGTAATTTGTGCATTGGGGGAATAAATGAAAGTGGTGTTCAGCCTCCTCAGGAGCACTGATGGTATTCCTAGCCAGTAAAAGACAATAAACCCTCCTGTGAGCCACACTAATGCTGGTCACACTGCTCAGCTGACATCTGTTCTACATTGTGTCGCAGGTAGGGAGGAGCGGAGTTCCTCTGGCTTCAGTGGAACATGTGACTTCTCCAGTGGTTAACTCCCCACCGAACCAGCCTCTTCCGTTTCCTTTATCATCCAAACTCGTTTGTGACATTCGGTTAAGGGTTTAATGGGCCATCAAATACTTGATTCGGTTTGTAAATCAATTTTGGGGTTTGAGCAAAAAGAACGTTGCAATCGTAATTGGAGTCAAATGCTGCTTGCTACAAACTAGTGTGAAATTGATTTTTTAGACTTGTCTCAGGTATGTTGGCTTGTAGAGTCAAGAGTTACTGTTGTGCGTGATAACACACGGGCAAAGCCTATGGAACTGGTCGAGCCTTTGATTACACCCAAATTGGCTGTGTTCTGGTCAACAGTAGCATAGGCTGCACTCAAGTGCTCCCGTCTGCTCCTGATTCCTCCTTAAAGGAACGAGCCACTGATTCTGCAGCGAGGTCCCAGAGGCCATGCAGCACTCTGACCTAAAGAGGCCCATCATCGGTGCCATTTTATGCATTGTCCAGCTATGATATGTCTGGTAACTCTGCCCCCTCTTGACATTTTCTGCCAAACTACAGGTGTGGCTGTCATGTCAGAACCCTGAAACTTTCCCTCAGAAAACAAATAGAAACTAAAGCACAGTATAATATCATGTTAAAATTGTAGACTGGCTTATTTTTATTACAGGGAGTCCTCGAGATGCAACACACATCCGTTCATACGTCAGAGATGCAACCCAAATGTTGGTGTATGTTGAATCACCCTAGCCACTTAACCATCCTAACACAGTTGTACAATCATAATGTAGAACATAAAAACACAACTAAGACACCCAAAAAGAACTTAAATATACTGTACTGTACAAAATGGCGTAGGAAAGCGCGATGTGTATTCGCCAACTCCCTCGCTCAAATGGTGCATTACTGCGTATTCTTCCGCAACATTTACGCCAATTGTCATGCTTTTATCCAAGGCAACTTCCATTCCCTAACTACAGGAGGCAGTCTCTCTGAGGCAACTTAGGGTTAGGGGTCTTGCTCAGGAACCCAGTGGTGGTATGTTGAAGGTAGTATTCGAACCATGACCTCTTGGGCCGAAGGCAAGTATCCACCCCACTGAGCTACCTCCAACACGGAAGCAAACTTGTTCAACCACGTAGTCTGTAAGTACAACGGCATATGCCAAAATGCTCACATCTCAATTTTATGGGAGTGAGCGTTGTAAACTCGAAATGCTGTGTGTCGAGCTTACAGTAACCCGAGGGTCCCCTGTATTATTATAATACAATATTGAGTGGTGTCATTTGTTTATGTAATATGTTTCTGTTCTCTCTGGTCATGGCGTCGGATTGTTTGTTGAACTGCAAATAACGGTACATTACATCACTGCTATTACTCATTACTCATCTATTACTCATTTCCTTTCACCTCACCACTTATCTCGAACACCAAAGGCCTACAAATCACGTGGACACTTTTTGATGCCGGACAGACTGAGCTCATCTAGATCAGATTAATTTATTCAGTGCTGCACACATCTTGCATCCAGACCATTAAACTCCGCTACAGTTAAACAGACATCCCACCGGGCCACTTCAAACTCTGTGCAAACAGTCGAAGCGGAAGGGCCGTCAAGCGCTGAGATAATCAGCTTATGATGAATTCAGGAAACCGAAGGAGGATTTTCTCATAAAACTCTTCGATGGAGTCTGAAACTTTTTTTCTTGCTTTCAGTCAAGTTAACAGTTTCCTGAACTCTGAGCATACAGGGCTCATTCAAACTTTTCAGGACCTAAGAGAAGCTGTGTATCAGTCTGTTTTCAGCATACCTTTCAGAACCTGATCATGTGAGCCGTCACTGAGGTTAACTTTGCAAGAAAGACTTACTTTCTTTTGTAAGAAAGACCTTCCACAACCCCACCCCCACCCCACACTCGGGGGCAAATTAAAAACATGAATTCTAACTGTAGTGTCTGGCAGGGCATCATAAAGGGGGAGGGGTGGAAGGGATGGTTCCAAGGCCCCAGCACTTTCCAGGGGGACCTTAGAGAAGATTATTTAAGAAAGAATATTATATAATGTCGTGGGCCCAATATTATATTCTTTTATAGGACCCAACATTAGCGGTACCCCTGGTACCGGGAAATGTATTAACAATAAATTAGAGGAAGATGAAAACCTCTGGCTTAGACTGTTTATTATTTATGAAGACTTGTGAATGCTCAAATGCTCGCCAATTTTCACACAAGGGGTAAAAAAATTTTTTGCTTCGAAAGCCTTTTCATATTCCAGCAACATACATAGGCTTTTCAGTGCCATTCCATTCTGACCCACATGACTAAACGACATGCAAGGACTTTGTCCCAACCCCAGATGCTTCTTGATAACCCGGTTAACTCCAACAGGATGTATGATTTCATCTTTAGCCGCATTGCTTGGCTTGTTTTCAACAGAGTGCTTTATATTTTCTCAGTATTTCCTTATCACTCATTAGATTATCTAATTTTGTGGCCTTCCTGTCTGCATTCGTATGAGAGGATGGTGCGTGGCTGCGGCTCTTAAGAGTCTAAATGACATTATTTGTTTAATTCAAGTCTTTCCATGCGCATGTTTTGCTTTTTGCGGGGACCAAATGTCTGAGGTAGTGGTAGTGGTGGTGGGGACATGCAAGTACCCATGAAATACAGCTTTACTCTTTGCAAGTAAAAGAAAACAATATCTGTGCTAAGTGAGGTTGGTGGGCTTCAGGTTCATGTGCAGTTAAAGGAAATTCCAAGCAAAGACAGGAATACAAGTGTAACAGGATCCAGTGTAAATGGTGTGTGATTAAGCCCCACTGTTACTGGGCCAATGCCCCCAGAGCTATGTGGGAGCTTCTCTCTGGGTGCTGCATATACAAATGCCAGATGCTTAGACAGTTCAGAGTGATGACAACTAGCGTGTGTGACTGGATAGTCTCTTCAAACATCTTTCAGAGGCTTTTTCTAATGGCCTCTGCTTATGCGTGACCATATCTTTCATTTTTATTCTCTTTCGCGTCATTCTGTCCCTCCCATTTTCCACATTCTTTCTTCCACTTGTCACTTGGATGACCTTATGTATAACACAGCTTAGTTTAAACTGTCTTGCCCATATCCTCCTCCCTCAGCTCAGAATTTGCTTTCAAGATCAGCCTACAACCTCAAAAACATTCACTTCAGACTATGCTAATTACTTTATTGTTGGTTTCAAGGATTAGCAAGTGTTTGTACTTCATCTGGTCATCGTGGCCTCTCCAATGCAATTCCTTTGGTGAGCAGCTGGAGGCGCTTTCCCCTGTACTGAACAGCAAGAGGGCTTAGAAATGGAGAGGCTGGTTTAAGTGGACTAAATTGGTGTCACCAGGTCGTAATGTCATTAGCTGGAGTAGTAATTCAGTGCGACTTATTATATTATGAAGGACATGGTGCTCTGGGGGTTGCTTGTTTTCTGACAATACCCACATTGAATTCAAGACATCTTGACATGAAACGCAACAAGCATGGGAGAGCAAAAACAAGCATGGGAGAAAAGCTTGTGTGCTTGCTGCAAACCTTTACCTGCACCGCCGTGTAACGTCATTCAGCTTGTTATGTTCAGACGACGGTGACATTTCAGAATCCCCAGACAATCTGCAATCTCTCTGTCATCTTCTGTCCATTAAGAACTTGTCTCTTCTTTTTGAGAGGAAAGAGAGCTCTGACCAGTGAATTAACCAGTGAAGGAATCAGAACTTGAGGGTCCAGCTGCCTGGTCACGCTAACAGCAACAAGAGAAGGAAGAGTGCTTTCCTTGTGACTGGCCAAAAGGAAGTGTGTCGACTCCCTTACTCTCACTGGAGATTTCTAAAGCTGACCTTTCAAAATTAAGGTCCAAAATGGGTCACAGACCTGTTTTCCTTCGGTCATCAGCTGGCAGATTAAAATGCATAACAGTGCTACTGTAAATGTGAATCCATATCCTTAATTAAAATAGAAGTAGGGCCACATTGGTCTGTTGAACTGGCTCTCCTTCTCTATTTTGAAATATTCAGGCTGTAGTTTTAATGTGGTTTGATCTGATGGCAGGGTGTCCCCATGTCTCCGTAAAAGCAGCAGAATCAGTGATGACTAGAATGACAGATGATTGGAATGACAGGCTGTTGGCTATTTTTTTTAGTTTTTTTAAATAAAGTGCTATTCATAACATTCAGGCCCATCCATGGCTTCAGATGTGCAGGCCTAACGACGCTCTTGGTCAAAACCACTGTTCCAAAAATAATGTTTTTACCTGAAGACGGTCATTTTTCGAACATGAAACAATGTTATACTCTGTTCCCACCAGGATTAGTGAGAGTGACTATGTCCCAGTGTTTCTGTAGATATCACCAGACACCACAGAGCATGCGATTGACAGGCTCCTTCACTGTCAACCGCATGCAAACACTTATTAACACTGGCTTCTCCGAAACCATTCGAAATGGAGAATAGAGTGTGTTTTATATGGGGAGGAGTTCTGTAATGAAAGCTTAGAAAGGAGCGAAATGGCCAGACTTCTCTAAAAGAAAAGCATTCTTAGTATCGGTGCTCAGCGGCATTTCTAGGCATAGAGAGGAGAACCCTCACGCATAAACGAATCAATCCTGGCAGTGAAGTTCTTTTTCCAGCTTCTGCTTTAGTCACTGATTTTATTCCACCTGGTGTCTACTTCGAATGGCCCTAAAACCTTCTGATCTAATGAAACAAATCAACAGCCCATTTGTCCCAAAGACGAACAGCCAATGCCTAAACCGTGTTACTTGCGTGGAGGTGAACAGCACACGGGATGGAGTGTTTTCAGGCTTTTCTTTTTCTTTTTTTTGCCTTGTTAGCAAGGCCATGTTCCTGAAACTAGTCTTTCTCCGAGATAATGATGGATGGTGTGTGTCTTGGCCTGGATGTTGATGAGGCCTAAATGAGCTGCACATGTAAATGTTGGTTTTTCTGATCAGCATTTCTGAGCTTTGTTGATTTTTTTTTTTCTGTTTTTAAATCTCTATCTAGTCCAATGATTTGTGATAGAATGGAAAACACAATAATTGATACAGATAATAAGCAGCTATGGTTTAGATTGTGGTATCGGCACTCAGTCATACTGCTGCGTTTTGCTTTATTGTCTTTTAATGTGCTCTTTTCGCGTTGAACAGTTTTTCAACAATGGCTGCCGAGGTCCTGCTTCTGTTATGCAGTGTTGATTTATTTGATCTGTCAGAAAAGAATTATATCAAGCAAAAGCTTGGTCTCCCAGTCCTCCCCTGAAATCTTGGTGTTATTCACTGACTCCATAAATCTGTAAGGGCAGAGCGTAACTCTGGCCACGGTTCATTTGAGAGTGTGCTTACCCATTCAGTGCAGGCTTAGGCAACCGTAGTCCGCATAAATCCTATTGGAAATCTGAGAGTAAGTAAGATCATCCATTTTAGGGAGGAAAGAACATGTTTCAAGAGTGGGACAGTCATTGTTGTCTAGTTTTGTGAAGTGAATGTGGATGAGATATAACTGTCATACCTTGGCAGATTCTCAGCGTTCTTCTAAATGTCCTCGCTAATAAAATACTGTTGTGCAACAGCTGTTGCTTAATCTTGTTCTTGATATTATGCTTTGTATCTCCATGCTTTTTGTATTTTTTAAAGTACTGAAAATTATAGTTTCGTAAGGAATGGGCCAAGAAAATGTATCTTGTAACATTAACTTCTATTCAAAGCTAACAAAGAGTTTTTCCTTCTTCTAACCATTTTGGAGATATTGGGTTTTGCCCTGACAACAAAAATATGCTTAATACTCATTTCTATTTAAGACGCCATGACTCCAGAAGTACACTTTGCCTTTAGAAAAGTGTTTTTTAATGAAAACTATAACAAGAGGTTTGACTGTATGTCTGCCGCAGTAATGTGTACTTTAATTCTCACTTGTTTCATTCCTGGTGATTCTCTTATGTATGTGTGTTGTACGGTTCACTACCACGAACAATAATTTTGATGCTTTTCCCTGTACTTAGAGGAGAACCCACTGACATGATGGAAAAACAACTCTAAGTACAGGGGAACATGATGAAATTACTGTCCGTGGTAGTGCAACACAGAGGCAGCCAATAGACACTGCAATATTGCTTCAATTACTGACTCCAGTGTGTAAAATTAGCAGTGTATAAATGAAAAATGAAATCTGTTTTCCATGTTATTAAGTAAGATCACACCGCTACAAATACATTCTTGTGTTTCGGATAACTGGATGTCGTGTTGTTTACAACATGGCCCACAAATGCTTCCTTTAAGGCAATACCAGATTTACACGGGGACAAATAGTCCTTTTGGTAGAGTTCTTTTCAGTACTGTTAGCTTAATTCTTTATTTTAACCAAGTGTGTTTATTTATACCCATATTTTTCACATTTAGACTGTCAGAATGTGCTGCTTTCTATGTTAGCAGATAGAATGTTGCTGTGTGCTGGCCTGTATATGGCTGACAAAGTTGACAAAGCTCTATTTAACTTGACTTGTCTTGATATTAATAATATTCCTTGGGAAGGAGGAGTAATGTAGCTTTACTGCAGGACATCTGTAATGTTTATGGCCTGGTTTCATGGGATGAGAAATCTTGGTATGAATGTCAGAAATGGGAGTGGGCACTTTATTTATTCGCTGACCTCACACCAAAACATGTGCAAAAAAACATTTAATGTGGCTGTTGGTAGGTTTGTGTTCCAATCAATCAGGCCCTTTGTGGGTTAAATTAGACCTTCTTGGAATACATTATTCCATTACAATACTCGTTAGCAAGGAGATTTACAGCCAACAATCACTGCATGCAATCAAACTTTTAATGTTTTGAAGTCATAAATAAGACACCACATATTGGCTCAATTTGAACCATGTACTTGAAAGCAAGTAAAAAGTATCTTTGTGTGCCTTTACACCCAAATTCATTTCGTATAGAACACATAGCATTTCACCTGCAAGTTGTTTACCACAGGATTAATATAACCTAGGTTGTCTATGGTTCATTTATAGAAGATAAAAGCACTAGAATTGTGATTAGATGGCAAATGTAACTAAAATGACCAAAAAGCAGTTATATTAGTGACCATTCTGTCATACATGAACACACCACAGCACGAAATTCACCCTTTGCATTTAACCCATTCACCAAGCAAAGCAGGGGGCAGCCAGGAACCCGGGGAGCAGTGTGTGGCGACGGTACTTTGCTCAGGGTACCTCAGCGGTGCCTACCGGTCTTGGGAATTGAACCCGGACTTTCTGATCACAGGGCAAATGCCCTAACCACTAGGCTACCAGCTGCTCAGTAATTAGCCTAACTAATTCAGTCCAGGTAGAAAATGTGATCAAATATGGGCTCCACACTGTTAGTATGAAAGAACACTTGTGGACAGAGTAAAGACGACACTTGGAGGATTTGTAAATCTGCACCATAATCCGTTCCCCCGGTGCCTTCACCCCAACTCAGCATCCCATATTGCATCACACCATGCCCCTAGTCTTGCAGGCGATGGGTACACAAGAGGAGTGGCCTCATGTGACTCATACGGACTGAACCTGCCCAGACATCGTGGCAAGGCTATCTTGGGGGATCCAGGATCCGTTGAGAGGTGCTGCCAGGACACGGTGATGTGGTGGCGGTGATAGTAAAAAGGTTGTTGAGCCAACACACAAAGCTCTCAAATTACCAAATGATCTTTGTTCCAACCTGCATCTGTTTAGTGACAGAAAGAATGAGATCATGGGTACAAGCGGCTGAAATGAGTTTTCTATGGTGGTGCTGGCCTAGTGGGTAGGATAGGTCATGGGTGCGAATCCCCAAGTTGCCCCTGTAGTTAGGGAATGGAAGTCGCTTTGGATAAAAGCGTCTTAGAAAATTACGTAAATGTTAATGTAAAAATATTAGTGCTGGGCCGTGTGATTATTATAGTGATTATTATCGCTGGGTCTATACTACGCAAGCTATGATGACTTTCACCTTGATATTGTAGTGACTTTTCCGGTTTGTGCACGTTTTAAACTTGTCTGGGGGGGGTTATGGAAAGAATCTTGCGCGGTTAACGCTGATTAAAAAAATTAATCTATGCCCACCTCTAAAAAATATACACAGGGCGTCTGGGCGCACCTTTAGGGATAAAACGAGAAACTCAGACATCCGAGAGGAGCTCTGAGAAGAACCACTGCTCCTCCGTATTGAAAAGAGCCTATTGAAGTGGTTTGGGTGGATTATATATCTCAGTTGGCCTGGGAACACCTAAATATCCACCAGAAAGAGCTGGTGGATGTGGCCAGCGAAATAAACATCTGGGTTGCCCTCTTCAGTCTGCCACCTCTGCAACCTGGTTCCGGATAAGACAATCAATCATTAAATAAAAGAATGAACACGTGAATCTCTACTTTTGACTGGTAGTGCATATTCAAATAAGTCGGGATTTCATTCACTCCATCAAATCTTCCCATGTTTTTCCAGTCAGATTCTTTTCACCCACTTTGAAAGTGAAACAGATCACTTTGTGAACCTTAGGATTACTAGGTTCAATACTGTAAGACCAGCAATTAAAAAAAATTCTTTTTTCTAAAGGCCACTGATTATTAAAGAGCACGTATGTGACATTTAAGGAGGAAGTCTCAAAGGTCGAGCCCTGCTGAAAGAGGAACTACGTGACCGCTTTATCTTTAACGTCAGTGGACAGGCATACCCAGTAGATACAAAGGTCTCCCTCTGTTGTACACTAATTTGCAAAGACAGTGTTTCAAAACAGTTGCTGCCCTATTTAACCCTTAGCTGCAAGTTTACTGATGAACTCAGTTTGACTCTTTCTCAGAGGCAATGTTTTATTCTGACACTTCTGTTGCTATTTGAGAGCAGAAAAAGCAGTGCTTGAAGTATTTAGGTTGTAAAAAGTTAAGGAAAATTCTTTAGATGTGAAGCTTTAAGCTCTGCCTCAGATTTGTATCACCAGAGATAGCAAGCGCCTTAATCAAGCACTTGCTTGTGTATTTGTTTCGACTTATTTAGGTCCGTTATTCGTGCGGGTGAAACTGTACATGGCACCTAATGCGTCATGATTATTATATAACCATGGCCAATGACCATTTATTTTTCTGCCTACGTCACAAGCCCAACGTGGACCCAGTCTCCTCAATGGATCTTTCATAGCTTAGTGGGGACCATCTCAGTCACACACACACACACACACACACACACACACACACACACACACACACAGCCTACCATCTAAAATGCACTCAGAGTAGGAAATCAAAAGTAACGAGGTAGTCATAGTAAAAGCATAAAGCTCCGTGTTGGAAGGAGAGGTTTATTAAATGCTTGTGCGGTCTCTCTCGCTTTCTCTGTCTCTCTCTTTCTGTCTCTCTCTGTCTCTGTCTCCCTCTCTCTATTTGTGTGTCGCTCTCTCTCTCTCTGTCTCCCTCTCTCTCTCTCTGTCTCTCCCTCTCTCTCTCTGTCTCCCTCTCTCTCTCTGTCTCTCCCTCTCTCTTTCTGTCTCTCCCCCTCTCTCTCTGTCTCCCTCTCTCTCTCTGTCTCCCTCTCTCTCTCTGTCTCTCCCCCTCTCTCTCTGTCTCCCTCTCTCTCTCTGTCTCTCTCTCTCTCTGTCTCCCTCTCTCTCTCTCTCTCTCTCTCTCTCTGTCTGTCTCTTTCTCTTTCTCCCTTGTTCTCTCCTGCTCTCTCTCCCTCTGTAGTTTGAGACATTTTTATTATTTATTAACCAGCTATAACGAATGTGTTGCTTTTAACTCTGGCCCACAGAGACATTGAAAGATCTCTGGGTTCAGCTTGAAAGAGAGAAGTTTGTCAGATCTTAGGTCCTCACAGTGCAGAAGGGAGGGCCTCAAACTCTCTGGAATTTGGGAGTGGGACTGGGTAGGTCGAACACAAGATCATACAGAATGCACAGAATAGTAAGAGTTCATTTGGGTGGGCTTCATCTAAGAACTGCTGTTCTGTGAACATGTCTGTCATGCTGCCATAACTGAACATCACTGTTTAGTGATGTCAGGGTAAACGCTGATTGAACAGGGCAGCTGGTGGCCTTGTGGTTATGATGTGCGCCCTGTAATTAGAAAGCTGTGGGTTTGAATCCCAAGACTGCTAGTGGCACCACCGAGGTACTCTTGAGCAAGGTACTGTCTCCACACTGGCTGCCTGCTGCTTCACTTGGAGAACAGATTAAATGCAGCGGAAGAATTTTGTGATGTTCACACTGTGTGCTGAGGTGTGTTCATGTCACTTCACTTTTAAATGGATGGTCAGTCTGAACGGCTTTAGCAAGACAATCTCTGCATTGTACCGAATGATCAGATGTTACATTCGCTTTAAATGTTTTCATTTTGCGGGACGTCTACCCTTCGAATCCTCTGGGAATCCTCTGTGAAGACCCAATAACTGGTAAACAATTAAATGCTGATGTGGGCAACTGACTCACAATGCAAGGCCACTTCAGGTTCTGTGCTAATTTAAATGTCGTAAAACAGTGAGGGAATATGCTGAGCACAATAAAATAATGAGGTCAAATATAAATAATGATAAAAAGACAAACAACAATAATAACTTGAATCAAAATCAAAACCTAAGCCCGTCTCGGTAGAATTGTTTCTCTGCAAGAACAACAGATGACAGAGAAGTGCAATGAATAACATTTGTGAGTCATCTCGTGTATCACAGAATGTGTTTTAAGACTGCATTAGTAGTATGAAACTGCACAGAGGAATTAAAGTAAAAGCCCTTGCCGTGTTCTCATAACGCCTCATTCCTCCCATGCACACACATATACAGCTCGCTGAAAATCAATAGACAAATCCTGCTTATCCACGTGTCGGCTTTCTGCTCTCTTGCTAACACTTTGCAGCCTATGCTCCTAGAAGCTTGTGCCGTTATAATCAAAATCTAGCCTGCAGAGAGCAAACAATCGTTTTGAGATGAGAGGCTGTTAATTAGATAATTGTTCAACATCATTTTCATTGTCCCTCATCTGACTATTAGGTCGTGCCTTTGGGCAGGAGGTTAATGCAGGCTAATGAATAGGAAAAACTGCGGCGCGGGGGGAGACACAGTAAAGAGGGCTCTCGGCTCGCCGGATGTTCCCCTAGGCAACCACCATCGATCCAAGCGCATGGGATAAGGCTGATCACGGAGGCTGCTGGCAAGATCACGCTTTTGGAGTTAGTGAACTGAGGCTTCCAATTAGTGGTGCTGCCTGGTTGCTCTCAGCCTGATCTCATAAACGTCTGGGCTAATCAGACCCGACTGAGCCAGCACAAACCTCTTCACCTCCACAGGATCAAGCATGTGGCTCCAGCGGCAGCCCTAGAGGCTAAACAGTTTTATTTATATCTGAGCCCTTAGAAGCATTTACATAAAGAATTTAATTTACATATAATCTACACTGAGGTTTGATTCTGCACTTTTTTTTTTCCACAACATGAAACTGTCTAGAAGCAGATACATCTAATGCATCTTTTCCTATATATTATATAAAAAACTTCTAGAAACTATTTTTCCTTACTTGTGTATTAACCTGTATTAGGGTGGAGGTAGCTCAGTGGGTAGGATTCTTGCCTCTGGACCAAGAGGTCATGGGTTCGAATCCTACCTTCAGCACCATCACTGGGTCCCTTAGCAAGACCCTTAACCTTAAGTTGCTCCAGGGAGACTGTGCCCTGTAGTTAGGCAATGAAAGTTGCTTTGGGTAAAAGCGTCTGCTAAATGCTGTAAATGTAAACCTCTGACTTTTTTCTTTTGACAGGATTCGTTATGGTGTGTATCTTATCGGGCAGTATTTTGGTTAAATGCAGGTGTTGATTTGAGTGTAGCTCAAATGAAGAACGGATGTGGACTACTTGAGCACTGATGTACATCACTCTGGATAAGAGCGTCTGCTAAATGCTGTAAATGTAAACGTAGGCTATTAGATTTGTGATGGTTTCTGTAAATGTGGCTCTCCTGTTATTTCTTTCCACCATGTGTTAATGCTTTGGACAGATCTGCTGTACATTTCTAGCCCTGTATGCTCCAAGTAGATGCACTCCATCCCCTCACACTCCCACATGGTACTTCAGGGTCCCACTCATGCCTTAGTTCTAGTGGCCTGCTGTACACACAACAATAATGTATTGTCAGATTTAAATCACAACAAAATATCCTACTTCACTGATATCTCAGGTGGCCAGTATGTTACTGCCAAAAATCAAGTTGATAAAGAATTGATGTTTAATTGTATGTTTCACATTCCAAGAAGCATAGAACTACTCAGCCGACAGACCTCCATTTAACAGTCATTTTCATGCAAACTGAAATGTTGCAAAATTGGGCTTTGTTCATAATTTTCTAGCAACTCATTTTACAGGAGAATTAAATTTAGGAAAGCCATGTTCAGAAAAAATGTTAAGGGTATGGTCTACAGCATGGGCGACGTAACCATTATAGCGGTTCAAAATCGGTTGGTTCCCAAAACCCCTCCACAACTTTTTCCGATCCGGACTACAGGCGAGACGTAGAGGGTTACAAGCTTCTTTTTAGAAAATATACCTGAAGTCCTTGATACTTTACTGACTTTTAGTCACAAAATTGTATACAGCTCAGATCCTTTTTACAAATACACATTTTAGCTATAGTATTAAAATCACCTGCCTAATACTGTGTCCCACAAAACAACGTTAACCCGTTAAGGCCACAAAACCTTTGAAAGTGTGTGTTCCACATGAATGCCAGGACCTACGATTTCTGCCAGCTCACCTTCTTTCCATACTGCAAAACAAATCAAATCATATCATATCACCTTTATGGTCACATGGTACACAGATACCAGTTAAGATCAACCAATTTGCCAATACATACAAAATAAATACACTGTAAAGTGTAGATGTGCCACGGGAAAGTTGTGCAAAGGTGTGAGTTGTGCAAAGTTGGCATGTGTAAAGTGCTATGAGTGCATGATGCATTGCACTACTCAGTCGCCCAGCTCTGATGCTCACATGACCATTGTAGGCACAATCGAAGAAAAATCCTCTCACATTTAATATACACTATGGAGACTTGAGATGTTAAGAAAAAGCTTATTTTTCCGCTTATTGGTTTCCTACTTACTTATTGAAAAGAATAGCCTAGAAGTATACTAATGCTGTTGGTTATAGTTAAACTCATGTTAACAAATGTGAGGTAAATTCATGGATGAGATTAAAAATGAAACAAATATGAAGGGACTCTGTAACCCAAAAGAACCAAGTGTGTTTATTCAGGTGCTGAAGCTCTCAAAGAGCATTACTGGGCCAACAAACTGCCTCCTGACATCATCACTATCGTGTGATCTTCCACCACTGAGCTTCACAGGTTGAGTGTTCAGACACATAATGGATGTACAGTGGACTTTGAGGAGTCTAAGCAATGGGCCATGCGACAGTGACATGAAAGCTTTCTCTTTTCTCTCATTTTACTCTTTCAGTCTGTACGGTTTGGAGACACATTATTACCTGTTATTTTTGTGTGCTGTGACTGACATTCCTGTTGTGGAGTAGCCTGTGGTGCCTCCATGCTTCTTTCTTAATTGAGGGCTGATAGCTGTCATTATGGAAGATGAAACCTGGTACAGGCAGTCAGGAGAGCAATTGGTTTTTGATCACACTTGCCTATGGATATTTCCACAGGGTGTCTGTGATAAAGAATGAATGAAATATGTGGACTGAAAGACTCTGCCGTCAGCTCTAAAATCCCCCAGGGCAAATAACTGTGGTTTGAAGTTGAAGCAAAAACAGGCCATTTCGAAGCCTAAAACAGTGGGACCCCTTAGACATTCTGATAACATGCCGTTTTGAATGGTCTAAACAGCAGAATTATATTTAAGGCTAAATAGATTACAGATGGGATCTCGAGAAACAGTTTTTGGATTTTCCTCGTCAAACTTTCACTTTGGAAGGCCATAGCTGCCATTTGATCCTGAATATATAATCCACCTCATAAATAAATTAAGGCTTACTCAATTGTATCTTTTAAAGTTAAGATCTTGTTATATATTAGGTTTAGCCAAACCTAAAGGGCTTGTATCATATGAAGTGATTTTTCCTGGATGTTTTGTTTGTTTGGTTGTTTATTTGTTTTTGTTCTTTAGAGAGGTTAATGGAGTAGACTGTTAATACTTCCAAATGCAATATTAGCTGTAAAAACAGCGTGTTTTGAATTCACTCTTATCAAGATGCCACAAAACCCTCAGCGATTTACACATACCCGCCCATCCAGCCAGGAGTAGTTTAGCCCTGCTCATCCACTGCACTTCCAAGGAAGTTAGAAAAATCATTTTGGTCTGGCTGCTTTTTGAATGAGGCACAATACAGGACTGCCAAACAGAGGTTGTTTACATATATCAGTCTGAAAAACACATTAGCTTTTAAGTAATTATTTATAAATGAATAATGAATTAATCATTCATTTATATTTTTTTGTGACAGTATATTAATTTAGTTCAAGAGAAAGGTCACATGTACCTACGTATAATTATTTTAATGAACAATATGTCCTAGGGTGACATATGAATGTAAATGTTTTTGACATCAATGTAATATTTCTATGAAGGTGTTATTATCATCATTAAAATTGGGACCGTGGAACGGTGATCTGACAAAGCTGGCAAACAGTTTAAAAATCTTCTGAAAAGAACTTCTGGGCTGTAACAGTAGCTGAGGTTTGGAGGAAAAGACTATGTTCCCTGCTGAGTTACAGGAGACATTTAATCTGGACTTTAAAGTTTAAAGAAGAATTGCAAAAAAAAAAATAATAACAGTGGTTTGCAGATGTAAAACTATTGATTCACAAATCTCCATCAAAATGCAACAAAAATCTTTGCCACTGGTATAATCACTAATGCCATAGGCCAATTCCGCACTGGCAGTCTTGCCGGTCTGTAGCATACAGTTCTAACCCTAATCCAACACATCTAGATGGATCAGGCACCAGTCAGAACCAGTTACTTTTCTAAGCTTGTTCAATTCTTTAATATGCTTTTTTTGGTCTTCAATATATTTTAACTGTCCTTTAACTGGACTTGAAATGGATGATTTAAGCATTAATATATAATTGTCGGAACATAATGGACTTCAAATTGAACCTTGAGGAACACCGTCCTTTACCTCAGATTGACCAGAGTAATAATTCACTAACCTCTCCTTAAATTACTCAAGCATGTCATGAACTCTAAGCTTGGGTTACTTTGCAGCAGAGGAATTTTCACATCGCTGTATTCCCATTATTCATGTAATGTGCTGAATACACCTGAGACTCAAAAAGAGCTCATAATCGAAAATGAGTGCCTGTGCCGTGCTTTCTGCAGGCAACCCAAACTCGGTTAAATGGCTAGACACACCTGCCTCTTTTCCAGATGGCTGCCATAAGAAGTCCCACACTCTATATAAAAGTCTTCCAAAGTCTTCCAGCACATTTATTGGCAGGTTCGGAATGTGCTGGATTTATTAGTCCTAGGTTCGCAACATTGATAAACATAATTCACAAGCTTCCCACTGCAACTGCCCTAGTTTTTAACTTGCCAACAAAAATAGATATTAATGCAGCAAGTGGGAGCCAGCATCCTTCAACACCTCAACTTACTAGTTGTCCATGTTGTTAAAGAGCAGTTTGTAGCCCCATTATATTCTGGTCAAGAGTATCTTGACTGTCATTCTAATAAAATTCAACAATCAAGAGAATGATTTCTTTAAAAGCAAGCAGGTTCTGAACTTTCAGAACCTTTTCTTACAACAGAGAAACAGCAGCCAGAAAGGAATGGTTATTTCATGTTCCTCTGGTTTGTGCCTAGTTGGTTGGGTTCATCCTACAGCAAGATAGTGACCCAAAACATAAGTCTAAACTCTGCCAGAACTACCTTAGAAAAAAGAACAAGATGGATCTGGCCAGAAGAGTGAAAGCAAAGCAATCTGTAGGTGCTGCACACTTATGGGAAGTTCTGCAACATAGTTGGGAAGAACTTTCTGCAGAATGAACAATGAGACATTGAACCGCTTGAATTTCAATCCAAAAAACCAGAAAAACTGGCATGTTCAAAAACTTTCTTGGACTGATTGTAACAGTGGAATGTCTGATTAAGCTGTGTAGAAGTACCACAAAACAAACAGTAATTGCATTTACCAAAGTATGACTCTGCGCATACGTACATACTGACATCCACATCTCTGAATATTATTTTCTCTTATTTTAACTCTCTTTTATTTAATTTCCTATTATTCATTGTGCCAGAGCAAGACACTTAACCATCCATTGCTCCAGGGGGACTGTCCTGTAACTAATGATTGTAAGGGTGTCTGCCAAATAGCATACTGTAAATGTAAATGTAAATATAATTAAGTGTACATGCACATGTTGTATATCTTTTTATTCACCAAGATGAATTGCTCATGAATTGATTCTGGTTCTATGTATTTTAACCCATCATTAAATGGGGTGTGGGCAGTCCTTCAAATGATCATTCAGGAAACTGAAAAAACCTTTTCTTACAGTCCAACAGACATTCCCTAAACCTTGTTCCTCTTGAGGTAGCTTTTGCAATGCTACAATCTGGAAAGGGAGACAGGAAAGACACAAGGTTTACTTAAACTCCCATTACAGAAAGTGCTTCCAGTCACTGTGTCATTTTAGTGTACATTATAGCTACTGTAACATGACTGCTTCTCCCATGGTGAAGAAAATGAGAACAGTGAAGCCCTTGAAAGTTAGACAGCATTACTTTACTTGTTACATTTTCCTCAGTGGACTCATTTGGCATGCTGTGTGCTTTTACTGATTTTTAAAACCCTTTGGTGCTCCCAGTTAAATGAAGCGTGATGTTGGATAGCGTTCAATTAATGGTCTTCTTCATTAAACATTGTGTTAAGAGGTCACAGCACTAACACAGCATGTTCTAATCACTTTTTATTGACGTAAAGCTGTTCTGCGCTGGGTTAAAAGGAGGAAAAGAGGTGGAAAAACTGAAGTCTGTCTAGAGGCTAATTAACCATTAGCATCTCTTCCAAACTTCTGGATTTTGTACACTCAGGACTGAAATAGGCTAATAAAAAGTCACACAGCTTCTCTTTATTCCACACCTCATTCCATCACCCTGTGTAAGACAGTAATAGGGCAGATAAGTGGAGAAAGTACTGTGCTGAACACTTTTTAAAAAGCTAATGCAGAATGCTAAATGTTTGATATATTTTATAGTGTATCACATGGCTTTATTTTCACCCTTTCCTTTCCATCAGCAACTACCAAGAGGTTGTAAAAAGAGCTCTAAATGAGACTTTATGCAAGACAGCTAGTGTTTATTATTAATGAGGTGACCAGTCAAGGGACCGGGCATAACTTTAAAGTAAGTTAGCTGTTTGTTTGCTTCAGTTTGTTATTGCTTACCCTTCCTACATGTCTGAGTCTGCATGAGTCTGAATATCAGATAATGGTGTACTGTGTGACTCAACTGTATATATAAGTAAAAAGCTTTAGTCAGTGAACCACTCTGTTTTCACTACAGACGTATACAACACCATTTAACAAACGCTACTTATAATGTCACAAAAACAAAACATTTATGTACACAGATCAGTGCAAACATTAAATCCACTGACAGGTGAAGTAAATTACACTGAATAACTCGTTACAGTGGCACCTGTCAAAAGATGGTGTACATTAGGAACAGAGTAAACACAGCTTTTAACATTGATGTGTTGGTAGCCGGACAAATGAGATCGGACAAATGTAAAGTGTAAAGTGACCATTCTGTCATATGTAACATACCACAGCACACAGTGTGAACAGCATGAAATCTTCTGAATTTAACCCATCCAGGAACAAAGCGCCTGGGGAGCAGTGTGTGGGGACGGTACCTTGCTCAAAGGAACCTCAGTGATGGCACTAGCAGTTTTGGGATTTGAATCTGATCACTAGGCCACCAACTGCCCCAAATTTAGGGCTAAACTGTTATAGCCGGATGACTGGATCAGAGCATAACAGCAGGTTTTGTGGGATTTTTACAGTAAGCAGCTACTTGTCTACATGGCTCACTGATGCATGTAGGGAGGGAAGGCTAGTCCATCTGGTCTAATCTTACTCTGAAGAGCTACTGTAGCACAAATTGCTGGAAAAGTTCATGCTAACTCTGATAGTAGTTTTTTGTGTATTGATACACACAGCTGCAGACTGGTCAGAGAGTCCATGCTATAACTCATATCCTGCCTCAATGGATCAGAACTATTTTGGCAATATGAGGGAAATCGTCACAATAGACAGGTGGTTTTAATGGTATATTTACCTTTTTAAACCAGCATGAAAATGCAACATGTGAGAAAAATCTAGGCCCCTTTCAAGGCCTTGTAATAACTTGGAAATGGAAATCAGTAAACACACCACTGCCCAAATCCTTCTGCTGCGTGATAAGAATATAGTGACGGTGACATCATAGTTTAAATATAGAAGAGTAGGTTTTTCTCCATGGCTCATTGCCCAGTTAAGGTAATAGCTGACCCCCTGCTGGACTATTTTTTTATTGATGAATTGCTTTTTACTGCCTGCTTGCTCTTCTGTGCCAACAAGCCATCCATCTCTGATAGAAATGGAGATCAGGCTGCTGGCACCACCAGCTGAACTGACTGCAGTGACATCAGATTCTGGCCACCACTTCTGATTTGAGCTACTGTGCAACAATGCACTATAACACTGTGTTTTTGGAAGAAACAAATAAATGAAGGCATGTGGGTAATGGAGCTAAATTAGCTTGGAGTTTTCCTCGATGCATGAGGTAAACCACCAGCATTAACGTGCAGTTTGATCTATTCTAACCTAAATTAGGCCTGATTGCCAGTTAGACCTTATTTAATCATTTTAGCTATAGAGCTTTTCATTTGTTCCATTGGATATTGCTGTAAGAGAACACCATCACCATTATGGGTGGAGATCCAGTTACATTTACATTTACATGATGCGATTCCATATTAGATTCTTGATAAATGTGGGTTGGTATTCAGCCTGGTTCTGTGTGCCCTTTTTTAACTTTGAGCACCTGTCCCTTCAAACATCTCTTGGGTATAGATCATAATGGCTGAGAACACTACTTGTGCACCAACTTTCTTTCAAGGCAGCAGGTGGCCTAGTGTTTAGGGAATTTGTCCCAGCTTTCAGAAGGCCTGTCACGGTTCGGTCAGTGGCCGGTGATGGCCACTGCTTTTTAGTTGGTTTTCTCTGGTTCTGTTTTTTCCTTTGTTTTTCTGTTCATGTTCAGGTTCTTTTATTTTGACATCTCTGTCTGTTAGTTCACGTGTCACGTGATTCTTGTGTTCCAGCTGTCTTGTGTTTTGTTTCTGATTACGTTTAGTATTTTAGTGTTTGCTCTTGTCATGAGTCCATAGCCTTATTTTCCCTTGCCTGTATCTTGATTCTCGTTTTCTTGTTCACGTTTCATGTCCTTGTTCCTTGCAGCCCGCGAGCCAGGTTTTTGTTTGTTTTTCTTTAAATAAAGAGACACAGCATGGACCCCTGCTTCTCGGCCTGGTCCTTCTTCCAAGGTAGCGCATGGTCGAGGGCTAGCGCCCCTGACTGTGACAAGGCCATAGGTTTAAATCCCAGGACTACTAGTGGCACCACTGAGGTACCCTTGACCAAAGCCCCACACACTGCTCCCTGGAAACCCCTGTTGGTGACAGCCCCACTGCTTCACTTGGTGAGTTTGTTAAATAAAGAGAAATAATTTTACATTGTTCACACTGTGTGCTGTGTTCATGCATGACTATAATGGGGTACTTTTTTAAAAATAAGAAATCTTGCCCATGTTAGTTGATGTTGCAAGTTTAATCTGCTGTATGTCTCATTTGTGCTCAGAGAGAAGACTGCCACAGTTCAATAATCAAGGGAATGATTACACTGCTGTGCACAGGCAGCATTTCTCCTGAGAGCTAGTTCAGTAGCAAATTCTCATTTACAAAATAGTTGAAGTGTTTTATGCGTCACCTGCAGTCCTATTTAGTACAGCATACAGTGAAATGCTTTCTAGCACTCCTCGGCTGTGCTACACAGAACTGACAAGACAATAATATCAATCTAACAAGACAATGTCAATCTAACTAAATATAAATATAATTCAAAAAGTAAGAAAATTATTATAAATTAAACAAAAATAAAGTAGAAATAAAAGCAACCAAGATAATGCTAGTAAAGCAACCTAATCTATGTATGTATTGTTTTTATTTATTTTAGCACCCCATATGTTTGCATAAACCCCAAGAAAATTCCCCAACATTTGGGACACTTTCAAAATATGCAATAAAAGCTAAAATGTGTAATCTGGTAATTAACTTGGACATTTATTTAACAGGTAAAAGTTGGGACTGAGAGAAGTTTTCTTTTAATTACACTTCTTAATTATTTGGGAACTGGATAAACGAGTTGCTGGTTTACAAGTGGAATTTTTGCCCATTCTCGCTGTATACAAGGCTTGAGCTGCTCAGCCGTCTGCCATGGTCTGATTCTCCTCTTAGATGAGTCAGACATTTTTACCAGGAGACAGATGTGGACTGCAGGCAGGACAGTCAAGCGCATGCACTCTATGTTTACGAAGCTACACTTTTGGAATTTGTGCAGAATGAGGCCTGGCATTGTCCTGCTGAAATGTTCATGGAGTCCTGGGAAAAGACATGGTCTTGACCAGTGTAAGCTTATGCATCCATGGTGCCTTTATATACAGCCATGGAAAATAATAAGAAACTGCATCTTTTTTTTCCTTCTGGTTATTGCTTTTGTAATTTATGGGAGTGTGTCTTTTATACACTTGACTCAAATTTCCAAACAAAAAACTGTTTGGAGAAAATGTAAAAACAAAATACATGTGAAAAATGCATTACTCCTTGGAAATCCGTGCATTTTACATACACACACTGCCGCAAATTGTACAAACAGTGAACAATTTTTTTCCATGGCTGTATATACATGTCACCCATGCCATGGAATGACAGTTTGGATAGTCTTCTTCATCTTTGGCATGTAGAATCGAACATTGTCCTGAGGTCCTTCTCAGATGTGCTCAGGCCCAAAGTAACTTGCCAGCATTTCTGCGCAATATGATGTTTGACTTGGTCTTTGTATAACAGTTTCAGGGAACATTTCTTGATGTGTTTCTTGATTGTGTTCCGCGACAATGGTTTCCCACAGTGAGCCCATGTGCCTATGGCCGCCACAGTTGCATGACGCTTTCTAATGCAGTACTGTAATAGGGGTTTAAAGTTACTTATATTCAGCAGCGGTTTCCACCCTTGACTGGCAGATCCCTGAATCTCTTCACAATGCTATTAATTGTAGATGGTGACAGACCTGAATACTGTGTTATCTTCAGCTGAGAAACATAGTTTTTAAAGTGATAGATAATTCTCTCATGAAGCACAAAGTGGTGAGCCCATCTTCCAAAGACTGCGTCTGTGCTGGATGCTCCTGAGCCTTTGCTGGATGCTCCTGTAATCTTGACACCCACACATGCTACCAGTTAACTTGCTAATTGAAGAACCTTCCAGAAAGTTTCAGTCTTACTTTGCCACTATTCTAACTTTTTAGATGTGTGTTGCAGGCATCAATTTATACATTTGTTTATTAACACTGAAACTCTTTTCTTTGTCCTCTTGTTTGTTTAAAAAGGTTCAAGTGAATTACCAATTTACTGATTTTTATGAAAGGTTTGGAAATGGGGGTTCTATATGTGAGCAATTATTACAGACTGAAGCAGCACTTGCTGAACTGTGTAAAATCGAGGGATTACTCTATTTGTGTGAGTGTGCTGAAACCTCATTTCTGTTGCTTTAATGTGTGTATGTAAACAGAGCTGATGACAAACACTGCATATGCTGCACTGGAATTCCATTCTATGATATGACTGTAAAATTCTGAGGAGAGTGGACTGACAGGAGGCCTGCAAAAGATTAAATCTGAAAGGACTTCATTGTCACAACAAGAAAAGAATTTCATTTCTACTGGAAAAATCTGAAGTGAGAGAAGGCAGAATCAACTTCTAAAAGTAAGCAAGTCATCTTTATTAACTAACGTTTTTTCATTGATTTGATGCCATGTTGTGAAACTACTGTTCTCTGTTCTAAAAGTGTAATTAAATGTTATATCTGTATAGTAACAAATGTTCTATGTCCATTTGGTGCTGAATAGAAACATTTGGTGAGTTATTTGAAGAACCATAAACAACTTATTTTACATGATGGAAAAAAACAACATGTAGCCATTAAAATAACTAATGTCACTGCTATGCCAGTAAAGGTACTTTTGCATACCCCCCCCCCTCCCCATTATGGATATAAGTACATTTGAAAAACATGTAATGCTTTAATGCATGTGCATTTAGTGTACAGTCCACCACCATGCTCTGGAAAAAAGCCTGAATGTTATTAAAAGCAATTTAGGATGCTTATGCTGCTTTGTGCTGTGAGAGCAAGACATACATTAAAAGTAATATGCGATGCTATGTTTGACTAAAATAACTACACTCAACAAAAATATAAACGCAACACCTTTGTTTCTGCTCCGATTTTTCATGAGATGGACTTAAAGATCTAAA
>JBBPDB010133503.1:0-16090 GCA_037974465.1 Brachypetersius altus
GAAGAAGAAGAAGAAGAAGAAGAAGAAGAAGAAGAAGAAGAAGAACAACAACAACAACAACAACAACAACAACAACATTATTATTATTATTATTATTATTATTATTATTATTATTGTTGTTGTTATTGTTATTATTGTTCTTCTTCTTCTCCTTCTTCTTCTTCATATTATTATTATTATTATTATTATTATTATTATTATTATCTCCATTTCCTCCCAGTCTCCATTTCCTCCTATCCCTTCTATATTTAGTGGTACTATAATAACAATAATTATAACAACAATAACAACAATTAACACACAATTTATGCATTTCATTAAAGTAAACCTCAAAGTTCTGAATAACTAATTGTATCTCAGAAACTTGTATCTCTAATTTTCAGCTCATTCAAATATGTAGAGGGGATTGTAGGGGATTTTGCAAAGAAAAAACTTTGGACTGGGATGGACTTCTTGTCAGAGCTCTTTTCAAAACACTCAGAACCCTGCCTCCTAATGATGTCACAAACTATGACAAAAGCCACTGTCTGCTCATTTTCAACAATCTGGTGAATGCACTGTGACTAGTACAGAGGATCTGCTGTGACTTACTGCTTGAGGTAAAGCAATGCTTACTATACTATACGTTTTTATAAAAGTGCTTTTTATAAGATATAAGTGAGTCTTGCATGTGTTTAATGATGCTTGAGAGGCTTTAACTACAGGGGAAGAGCTCGATTTATGTGTTAGAAGAAATTGTTCAGGGAAACGGCATGCTTTGAGCAGGAGTCATGCTTAAGGGCTAAATTATCTAACCTCTTCTTTTCCCTATTCATTACTATGCAGGAAACAATGCAAGCTGACCGTGGTGTTCTTAATTTCTAGAAATGAGAAATATAAATATTTACCTGCAGATGAGTTATGCTTGTTTAAGGGTTTACATGCTTGTTTACCAGCAGGTTTCCATTCCTCACTCCAGTAACTTGCATGCATTTGTTTTCCATGTAGTTACTGGACGGTGAGACTTATTATTAATAAATCTGACTATGTAATAAGTATTTACTTTAGAATGTTAAACATTTATTATTTAACTTTTTTTTTCTTGCAAAAGTCTCATAATGTGGTTCAACTTCTGGTTTTAGTGCAGCTTAATTGTGGTTGTTGGATTATTCTGGTGTTTTTTTATAGATGTTTTTCCTAGTTAAGCATTACACTGCCTTGCCACACACCACTAATGAAACAACAAAACTGTGCATTTCAGAATACTACAATGTCAAGTAAGCCCCGGAATCTTTCAGGTGCGTACAGGCGAATGGCACAAGCAAAAGCGATTGGTGCAGTTGCTTGAAAGAATGTCAGACCGCAACAATCAGTCTTTGGGAAAACTTCTCAGCATTATCCCCCTCCCCTCTCTCTATTAGGTCGGAAGTCAGTTTTTTATGAAGTACCTACCACAGAGGAGGTGCGGACAGGCTACCTCTACAAGTCACCGCCTCTAACTGCCAAATCCAAATCCATGGTATGCCACAAATAAATATATTAAATATGAACAGACTGTAGCTTTTGATGAAAGATTCTTGTAACAGCTTTTTGTATGAAAAAGAGTAAAACACAGTAAATGACGACATTGTGAACTGCTGCAGAAAACATGGAAGCGGAGGTTTTTCGTGCTCAGCAAGACCGAAGGGCACTGCCCTGAGCTCAAGTACTACAAGGATGAGAGTAAGCGAGACAAACCTGTGGGGGAAATCGACCTGGCCCTGTAAGTACATAATCACCACATTATAGCCACACAATTACAAACTTGTGCCATTCATGCATGACCTGACATAAAATGGTTACAATATCTGGACTGCTGGATAATCCAGGGACACTGTTTTTCCATTTAGGGTCTCGCTGCTTGTCCTCCATCCAGAATCGCATCCAACTTGGGAGTGGATTCAGCGGAACTTTAGATGCTCTTCATCTTCAGTTTTGTTAATGAGTGTGGCAGAGAGAGACTATTTCCTCATTGGAGAAAACAGGTTAGTTATGAATACAGTGCAACAAATCATCTGCATTTCATATGGCAAATCTACGAAGCCGGGATTAATGGGGAAAAACAAAATACGCAGTTTTACTGAGGAACAGATCAGTTTGCAGTGTCTGTCCTGAGGAGCAGTTAAGCTGGTACTAGTTAACTTTAACTATTCCCATAGAGAAGTAGATGGAAAACCTGATATTATCCCTTTAAGCTGCACTGACATCCACATCTCAAGCCTTCTTATTCAAACACTGCATGGATATCAATGCAAAATGATTCAGTTATATAATAAGCTTAGATTGCTCAGGTTTAGAAGCGAAGGATCTGTCTGCAGCACCCATGCAATGTAGGTCTTGGCTAAAAGGTGGGGTCCTTCCTATGTGATCGGCAGTGATTTTGAATCACTTATTAAATCTGTGCCTGCCTTTACTGAAAACTCTCTTTTTTCCTCAGTACTGAAATTGATGGCTGGTTAAATTCCATACTTGGGGCTCTGAAGACATGCCCAAAGTCACTCATCGGCCCAGAGGTAAAGTCTGTGTTCACACAGATAACTTCTCTCAAATCATCTGGGTTGAGTTTTCTGAAAGCATCGTAGCAGAAACGCCATACACTCTATCAGTCAAAATAATCTTAACACAAAGATTCTTTTGGGAAAGTGGGCTCTTATCATCCAAAATGCATACATGTCTAATTGTCTATGAGACAAAAATATGTATGTTGCTCTACTATATAAACATTCATATATACATACCGTGTACAATGCAATTGTTTACCTTGTGCAGGAGGACTCTTCGGCGAGAAAAATCAGGTCAATCTCGGAGCCTTTAGAGGTAAAAACATCCTACATTGATGACGACTTGGTTAAACACAGGAGGCCACAGGTGAGTCATCAGGTTTTAAATGTCAGTCATCAGGACTTTCACAGTCATGTTGCCTGACAGCCATTTGACATTTGTCACCAAGCTTTCTGGTCACATTGCTTTCTGGTCCTGTTGCATTTTTAGTCAAGGAGCTTTTTAATAATGTTGCTTTTCTGCAAAAATTGCAGAGTAAACTAACTCCCCCTGCCATGAGGCGCTCTGCCCCAGAAACATTAATCAACCTGCACTCTCACTACGATTACCCAAGGCGCATTATGAACCAAACATTACTGGTAGGTTCTATTTCACTTATAACATACACATGCACAAACACACACACAAACACAGACATAGACATATTTACATCTATTATACAATTCTTTCCAAAGATAAGGGAGGATAAGGATGATGACAATGAAGTGAAGACAGAGCACAATGATGAAGAAGATACAGACTCAGATTCGGAATACATGCATATGGACATTGTGTAAGATCATTTGTTTAGTTGCATTATTACAACCTAAGTGATTCTAATGTTGCTAAAAAGGTTCGAATTTAGAGAATTTAATATCTAAGGTTTCATTTGTTGATCGTGAACAGGAGAAGGGTGGTGAGCGAGGTTGACGGAGAACATGGCTTGACACAGTAAGTACCTGACAGTGTTTGCATATTAGACACAAAGTCAGTTTCATAGTTATTGGTAAAGATGGTTAAAAGGTGTTTTTATGGTTAATTGTCTCACACTGACAATATGAGAGGAACCTGATCTATTAATGTGTTTAATAAAAGTTTCTGTTTCCTCAGATTAAAAACCACTTTAGTTATATTTATCTCACCTTTAACCATAGAGATATTTTTTCATGACCTTTTGATGCATCTTTAGCAAGAGATCCAGAAATTATCCAGCTGATTACTGCCAGCAGCGCAGACAGGGCAAACACAAACAGGTCTTAACTGGACCACTTATATTGCTACTAACATTATTTCACAGAGTTGATTTACTGGTAGATAAAAGAACTTAATAGGAAACCTTAATCATCAGCCAATTCGATATTAGAGCACAAACTAGCGCTGGGAATCTTGGAGCTCCGGAAAGTGTGTGAAGTCATTTGTCCTGCTTGTGGATTTTTTTATTTCTTCAGCTAATTTTTACTAATTTTAACTGCATCTGTTCATCTGTTCAATTATCTACACACAGCACACATTTATCAGCGACATTAGAGTCGTAGAAGTGGAGAATAAAGAAGTGAAACAGGCAAAGTTTCGTTCATTCAGTTAAGTTCATTGCATAAGGAGAGCTCATTATGAATGAAAGCCTGAATTAATCAGTGTAGTATTAGTAAAATAAGACACGGAGACACATAAGACCTTAGTGGGATTGGTATACGGGGTTGATTTAGCAGTTTCTCTGATGAAGAAATGTTCAAAGCCCACTTGAAAGATATGCTAAAGTAGGGCAGCAGGACATCATCACACAGGCTGATGAAGCCTTAAGACCATTGTTGTGCTGTCTTTTAAGGGAGAGGCTCATTGTGGAGCTCATTAGTGACATGACCATGTACACACAGACAAAAAGGTGTTAAAAACACTGAAAAACAACGCCCACCTAAATGCCACCAGAATATGTTGGTCAATTGATTTGCTGCTGTTGATGATCCTGGCTGTGTACGACTGAGTTAAAAGCATTCTGTTTTTTCTGTATGGGGTATGTCGTCAGAGTAAACTGGATACACTGAAAATAGACACTAGCTATTATGTTTTAGAACCTATCAGACCAGTGTGACAGCTGTGGTTATGGTGGAAACTTGGCAATGAACTTGCATCCTCATACTCAAGACACACCGTCACTACGTTCTGGAAAGTTACCTCCAAGTACACGCTGTGTTTGATGCATTTCCTTACAGTTCTGCCAAACAAGTGCAACAAAAGCCAAATTAATGAGAGCCAGTACACATTCATCCAAGAGGTGAAATCAATTTACAATGTTTAGTCAATAGTGGAGCGAAAAAACTGGATTCTATTCCAAAATGCAGATGACTTCACTGTTTCCAGTTGATGAAAAAAATTCAATTGAATCTATGAACTGCAGGTTTCCTACTCTTTCCTACTCTTCCTACTCTTTTACTCTTTTCCTTAACGAAATCCAACCCAATCTTGAGACAAACCTGAGCTAAATGTATACTGTACGTAATCATGGCTTGGGTTTATTTAAGGCAACATTCTTGCACAAATGTTTGGATTTCGTATGTAGTGGAAACTAATGCGGAGGACAGTTCTAAGAACTTTATCAAAGCAATCTGGAAAGATTTATCATCAGAAATGCCTTATTCATGTAAATCATCTGCTTCGGTTCACGAGGACTTTTCAAAGATTTTAGAGTGCGCATACCAATGCTGGTTCAGTCTAGCAGCGTCAGGAGTACAAACTGAGAGGTTGTTGCACAACCGTGATGTTTCCTTTAAGTCCTTTCCAGTAAGTTAGAGAATTTGTGTTGATCAATTCTCTGAACAGAGAAGCACACTGGCCTATCTCATGGTGACGGGAACAGCTATTTCTGTTTGTAGATTAACCAAGGCAGATAAAGACTCAGAGAAAACATTCCTGAACAACAACACTTCCACTGGTTCCACTGGTCTGAACAGGCAAATTCCACAGCAGAGGTGAGCCAAATGCCTACTGGGTGAATACACACGGAAATAGGGCTCATAGACATTAGCAGAGTAGAAAGATTATTTAGAGACTTTCAAACTGATTGTGTTACTTGGGGCGGCCATTTGTCCAGATATTAATAAAAGACGTGTGTGTTCCTTAGTGAAACAATCAACCATGAGAAGAAGGATATCTGCGTGAGTCAAGAGGAGCTGAAAAACAATGTGATCTTCTCAGAAGAAGCAGGAAAACCATGGTAAAGTGCTTGCTGATAGCACATGAGCGTGGAGTTCTGATTATACTGATAGCAGCCAATGTCTTTAGATGTCATTCCAACTCAGCATAACCAGGATAAACAAGTTCACCTCTCTTTCTTGCCCTATCATCCTTCTCTTCCTGACAGTGTGTCTGACTTGAAGCATATCCAAACCTCTGGCCTATTCCATAAAGGGGATCAAATCGTGGCCATCAACGACCTGCTCACAGACAGTCTGGACGAAGTGCACACTTATTTAAGAAGGCTTAGTAAAGATCAGGTAAGCGTGTGCGTCAGATTGAAGAAATATTTGTAGGGCGATTCTATGGTGTAAATAGAAACATTTTTAATGGACTTCCATTGCAGGTAAAACTGACTATCCTGAGACAGCCAGGATCCAGACCTTTAAGTGGATGCAGTGTATAAAGTGACCTCTGCTCTACTTAAGCCAACTCTGGACCACCTTTCCACACTGTTCATTAGTCTCTGGAAATATATGTACATGCTGTGTATGTGGGGTCTGGTGCTTCAGAGTAGGGGTCTGCAAAGTACCAACATGGCTCCAGGTTTTCTGCAAACCAGGAGCTCACATTATCAGTCTGTTTGAAGAACTGATTCAGCTGGAGTCAGGTGTGCTCCTGTATGCTGGGAATGAAAAGCTGAAACCTTTGCAGATAGGACTGGACACTCGTGTATTAAAGGAAACAGTGCTGTAGATCAAAGCAATGTTGTTCTATGGTGGATGTCAACGCGTGGATCCCTCTTGTGGCTGATGTCTAAATTACATGCCATGTGAAAATGCCAGTCCGGCACTCAAGTCCTGCTGCTCAAATATCGCTTCGAAAAATCCATACATTGCCCATTAATAAGCACTTTATGAAAATGAAACCTCTTTATTACTGT
Source organism: Brachypetersius altus (assembly GCA_037974465.1). Classification (NCBI taxonomy): domain Eukaryota; kingdom Metazoa; phylum Chordata; class Actinopteri; order Characiformes; family Alestidae; genus Brachypetersius; species Brachypetersius altus. The sequence goes on from JBBPDB010133503.1 coordinate 6,674, forward strand.
ATATAAATGATATAACCTTACAGTGTACACTGAAATATATATATTAACTAAAATACCCTATAGGATGTTTGTAATATTTGATTATAAATTTGATATTGTACTAGAAATATGTATAAATATTTTTTAAACATCTAAGCTTGTAACATTAGCAAAAAAAATAAAGTCACAGGGTTAGTACTCACTTATGATGAACTGTGATAATGTCTGTATAAACTGTATGTCTGTCCACAGTGAAAATAAATGTGCTCACAATAATTACACAGCATTCTATTATTTTTATTACTATTATTATGGGGGAAGCCTTCATACGCATTAAGTGTTTTCCAGCACTATCATCCTATTCAGCCTAATGAGCTCATTTGTTTGGTTTAGGTGTGCCAGGAGCCAGAGATGTTCACAAGTCATTTTGACCAAGTCCAAGCCACGTCTCAAGTCTGTAGTTCCAACAGCTTAACAAATTTAGACGTGTCATTTTTTTTTCATAATTTAGCGCAATTTTCACACCATTTTCACACATTTAGAGCTAAATAGGTTTTTAAAAAAAACAGTGTTACATTTTGGTACATTTCCTTGCTGCGTAAAAGTTACATTTAAATTTTAAATGTTAAATCTAAATAAAAATCTTAAATCTAAATGTTGCGCTCTAAATGTGGCATTTAAATATAGCACTTTTACAAACAGCGACTCTAAATGACTAAAAAAAACAGCATAACAAACTTTGAAGTGCATTTTGGCTACAATTTAGTGCAATTTTCACACAGTTTTCACACATTTAGAGCTAAATGTTTTTTAAAAAAACTAAATGTTGCGCTCTAAATCTAAATGTTGCACTTTTATAAGCGGCGACTCTAAATGGTGCCCTTTGTAAAAAAAAAAAAACAGCTCAATAAACTTTGAAGTGCATTTTGTTTATAATTTAGTGCAATTTTCACAGTTTTCACACATTTAGAGCTAAATGTTTTTTAAAAAACTAAATGTTACACTTTTACAAGTGGTGACTCTAAATGTGGGATCTTTGAGCTCTGAATGTTTAGAAGATATGCTAATTACCACACCCCCTGATTACAATTGGCTGTTACTTAGAAGGGGCTGGTCTGCGTACTGTGCTATGCCCTCACCGACATGGAGGATGTGCGGGGGACTAGGAAGATGCAAAAAAAGGATCTGGGCCAGTGCCTGCCACTGGCTCACAGTATGTAATATCTGAAGGTGCTGTCTTTCTGTGTTTATGATACATAGACACAAATACAAAGGTCAGCTTTAACATTAAAACCACCTGTTTAATATTGTGTAGGTCCACCATATGCCACAAAAAAGCTCTGACTCACTGAGGCACGGATTTCACAAGACCTCTGAAGGTGTGCTGTGGTATCTGTCAACAAGGCTACCGGATCCTTCTGCTAAAGTATTGATTTGGAGGCCGAGTCAATACTTTAAACACTCGGTCATGTTCCTCAAGCCATTCTTAAGCAATGTTTGCAGTGACGGGGGAATTTCCTGCAAAGGCTGCAGCTGCTGGCCTGGTGGTTAGGGACTTGCCCCTTTGATTGGAAAGTTATGGGTTTAAAGTCAACATTAAGCTTCATTTTCACACAGCAAAACGTTTTAGGTGGCATTTATGTAACACTTTGTTGTAGTGCTTTTCCAAGATAATTCAAGGTGCTTTATTAGCATGACAAATTAAGGCACATCTGTATTGCTGAAGCTTTTGTGATCCCCTTAATGAACGATGGCTGTTGGTGCAATTGTGTCTGAGGAATTGTAGATCATTAGTGCTCGTCTTAGGTTTGCACCCAAGCTTATTTTCTCACACATTTGTTGACAAATTGGAGGTTCTTTACCCATCCTTGTTCCTCAACAACTCTTGTGGTCATGATTACAATCACCTATCGACATCACCTATGTGTCGTCACTTTAATTTCCCAATCCCAGCCCTTTTTTGGAATGTGTTGCATAAAGGGAATGCAGAAATGGATGTACATTAACAAATGAAATGAAGGTCATCCCCAGACAAAACATGAAATATCTTGGGTTCACACTGCAATGAAAAAGTCAAAGTAAATATAAGTAAAAAAAAAAAAAAATGCATTCCTATTTGCGTTTTCCATACGTGACTTTTTTTCTAATTGGGGTTGTGACATGAGTGCCCACTGCAGGTGCTTTAAGAAGTGGGCATTCTGACCAGTTTGCGGAGACTCAAAACACACAGCAAGCTGTGATTCACTGTGATCCATTTCATTCATAGCCAGCATTAACCTTTTCAGCCATTTGTGCTTCAGAAGATCTTTTGTGGGATTGGACATGATGAGCTATCCTTCACTCCACATGTGTATTTATGAGTTCTGGGCACCCATAACCCTGCTGTTTTAAAGTTATGACTTATTGGGATACATAAGCACACAATTTGAAAGAAATTAAAAGAATCACTGTCGTCAAGCATTTGTATAATGCAGTAGAATTTACATCCATCAAAAACAATATTAGATCACTTCGAAACATGGATGGCTTGGGAACAAACAGGAGTTTAAACACTAGATGACTATCCGAGCTGGTGGTTTAGACCAGGGTTGACCCATCTTATCTGCAAAGAGCCAGTGTGGCTGCAGTCTGCTTGTCTGGATAAGATTGGACTCCTTTTGTCATCAAAACGTCTGCAGTACATTTTCCCTCGACTGGCTTTCCATCAACAGCAAATCTCAAATGCTAAGGCAGTTTTAGAAGAATGGGAAATAAAGCAGAAAAGCATGGCTCTTGTACAGCTTTAAAACTGCAAACATACACATTTATTTAAAAAGGGGGATTGATTTATTATTTTACATTTTTGGAACATTCAAATACGAATATTAGTGTAAAAGTGTGAGAGGTATTGAGACATTTAAGGAAACACTACTACAGTTTAGACTGACACAGCACAATAGTACTTTCAAACACTGATTGCTTTTCATTATAAAATTGAATTAATGTAAACACTGAGGTTTGTATTCATATACAAATGAAATGGGCATATATGAACCATTGTGAACCATTGCAATTCATTGCAAGGGACAATTAAAATCCAGCATAGTAAACATAAAAATGTGGTTCCATTTCTATCCATCATTGCATCTTTCCAAATAAAAGAGGACAGTCTCTGCAACATAAGCAGATAGTCCAACTATCTCTGCATTCTTCCTAAATCCACCATCTGACTACTTAGCCAAACGGCTGGACTGTCATGAGGTAGTCCATTATCACTGTCTAGTGTAGGTGCTAGTGCAGCTGTTCAATGGAACGGTGTTCAGGGCTTTAACCTCAGTCTGCCACTCTCTGAAGCACTGCTCCATGGCCTTCCTGCTGCTCCAGTTACCCACGTTCACCGTTGGAATGATTTTCAATGGCCGCACCCACTGCACAAAACGTTTCAACTCCAGATAGCTGCTGTGCTCGCTGTATGGAATGCCTGTAATAAGAAACCCAAGCTCAAAACTACAACTCCCACAATCCTTTTAGGATTACAAGTGAAGCCATATGGAAATTCTTTAGGCAATCAACTTTAGGCAATTATAATAAAGTAAACCACCTAGTGCCAAACATTTCCCCACTTTGCTGTATAAAGTTGTTTGTTTGTATTGAATAACTGCTCACTGTATTCGCTTAGTCTGGGCCTCTGGATATGACCCGAGAAAAGCCTGTGAAATGAGATGCGACTTTCGCTTGCAGCAGCACCTGCCAGGGTTACAGAATGCTGAGACACGGAAATTAAAATCTCCGAATTGCAAAAAGTACGGTCTCTCTGGGTCAAAACATCTGCTGATTCTGTTAATATGGACCATGCTGTTTGATGCCTAAAAAACATTCAGCATTTTTACAAGGAGGAGAGGGGAGAACGCAAATCAATGTAATCAAATTACAACCCATTTAAAACTGGACTCTCAGTTAATCTCTTAAACTGGTGTTAAAGATTGACAAGACGATTGCCTAAGACTTTCCAACCCACTGCTATTAGAAGTATTAAAGAAATTCATGATTCAGTTTCCACCGTACCATTAAAGTCTCATTCTTTACAAGTATTAGAGACTTCAGTGCTTCAACATGGACTGCTGCTGTCTAAAAGCTACCAGTTACACTATGATACGTAAAAGCTCTAGGCTGCATTATTATTTATGAGCAGACCTAAAACCCAATATCCATGGAAACTGATCATTTAAAAATACTTTATAGTACACATGTGGGTTCTCAAGTTATTCTGGAAATTTCTATATTTGAATTGTGGACACTGACCCCTGATTCCAAGCATCATCAAAAAACACCCCATTTAAATCATGCCCAAAGAGACAAATGGGTGGAATCACCCTTAAAACACTGAAAAAACGATTACATACCATAAATACTGATGTTGTCTTTGACCTGAGGCTGTGTGTTCTCCACAGCCCCAGACTGAGTGAAGGTCCAGCCCGTCGGCTTAAAAGCCACCAGTTGATCATACTTCTCTGAAAGCTTATTCAAGTATGCTTTTAAATTCTGAAAACAGACATACAAAGAAGATAAACTTATTAAAAAAAAGTTACACTAGAGTAGCACTGGATAACACTAAATAACTGGGTGGTTTCTGCATTTTGACTGTCCTGGGTATAACGATAAAGCTAAGCAGCTGGTAGCCTAGTGGTTAGAGTGTTTGCCCTGCGATCAGGAAGTCGTGGGTTTGATTCCAAAGACTGCTAGTGCCACAACTGAGGTACCCTTGAGCAAGATACAGTCACCACACACTGCTGTGTTCCTGGCTGCCCGCTGCTTCACTTGGTGAATGGGTTAAATGCAGAGGAAGACTTTCGTACTGTGGTGTGTTCATGACAGAATGGTCACTTTCACTTCATTTATAATCAGCAGTCCATTACTGCAGTACCAAAAATGCACACCCATGTAGTTGAGAACCCAACTGTTGAAGTCTCTATAGTTCTGAATTATTATTTTAAGGTACAGTGGCGCTGAGCCCTTACATTAGACAGCTTAAATTAGAGCTTGGGCAGCTTCTTGTCAAAAGGGGCTGTGGTTAATGGTGTGGAAAGGAAATCTGTAGGATATGGTTGTGGGTGTAATAAATTCAGAAAACTGGTCTCCGAGAACCATTCCAAGGCAAGGGCAAACAGAACGTGAGGTGGAGGAACGAAAAACACTGTGCAACTCTCACATTAAGTTTACAAAATGCAAAAAACAGAGGCGATCTGTTAAACATCTCTTGCACCACTAGGCCAAAACAGAAGGGCAGGGCAAACAATGCAACTTAATTACTTAATTACAAAATGTTGCACATAATGTTTCACTTTATGTCCAGGGCATCAGTGCATTACTAATTAAAGTACCACTCATCAAACGAGTTCATTAATAATAGATGCATGTGTAATAAAACTGTAGACCATATGTCAAAATAACAGCAATTAACAGCCCCATATACCATGTCTAATTTTCTTCAGTCTTGAATTTATATAAATTGTATATACACACATATTCTGAGAGTGCCTTTCTCACATTACAAACACTGCAGAACCCTCCCCCCGCTGCAAAGAAAAATGTTTACCAATCCATAATTCTGCTTTAGCTATTCTGTCAAGGGTATAACAGCAGCACACCATGGATTTTCTGACTCGTAACAGTCTGTAGAGAAGATAAAAATGTTGGCTAGAATGATTATGTGCCAGAGCTGCTGTGCTTGCACTCTGTGGCTGTAATTAGTATTTTAATCGTGTTCAAATTTAGCACACATTAGCATAGTCAGTGAGCTTTAGACATTTAAATCAGCGGCTAAAATAAATATAATTACAATAAGAATAGCCACATGTCCACCACTGTTATTTTTGGGCACAGTAATATATGCAGAAGGAAGAACACCTTCTGACCTACACCCACTTATTTGCTCTCTAACCCAATGGTTCTCAACCCTGGTATCAGAGGCCTGCTGCTTGCATGTTAGTGCTTGCCCTACTTCCAATACATCTGATCTAATTGATTAGCGAATTAAAATGTCCAGTGGGTCAAATGGGCAAGGGGCAGGTGTGAGGAGAATGGAGGCTTTCAAGCAGAGAACGTACAAAAGTGTTCTACATGCAAGTCTTTGATGAGACGTTTGAAGCAGCCCTGTGGTACAATTTGTCCTCTATTCTGTTGGTTTATTAGATAATTGCAAGTAATGGGATGATATTGTGACTGTATGATGAACATTAAATGGCTAATGTGGTAAAAAGAATGTAAAAGCATGTCAGCTAACAATAGCATTTAAGTGTTAAATATCAGCACGTGATCTAATCCCAGTTATAACATCTCATCTGGCAAACACAATTTACCACATGGAAAGCAAACAAAGATGAGATGTACCACGGAACTCACCTTGAAATTGAGTTGCATCATGGGGAGAACGTGGACCCGAGCCGCCTTCTGGTCTGTGGTGATGCACTTCCGGATCAGGTCCGACTCCAGACAGCACAAGGTGTTAAACCGATCCCTGGTCATAAATACCTTAGAACCCAGCACCTGAGATATACCTAGAGATGGATGGCAAAGAATAAAAAGATCAGGCAACTGACTGCACTCCTAGTCATGAATTTAATTCTAAATAAGGAACAGCAAAAAGTTAGGGTGCTTTCACACCTACAGCATTTGGTGCGCACCAAACACGTGTGGTCCCTTGGTTCGGTTCGTTTGCGTTGATGTGAATGCAATCTCGGTTCTTTGGTGCACACCAAATCAAATCGTTCCGAGACCTGCCTGAAGGGGTGGTCTCGGACCACTTTATCCACTAAACTTTGATACGGTTTGTCTGGTGTGAAAGCAACCAAACCATGCATTATGGGTGTCAGATGAGATACGGGATTGCTGGCTAATAACGAATTGATCATTCAAGAGGAGGAAGGCACGTCTCTTCTCCCTGAAGTGGCAGGCAATGCGCTGTCGGCGAGATGAATAAATCAGGACGTTGGTTTGGAGTCGTAGCCGCGAATCATGTTCGAAATGAATTGTCTGAAAAAAATTATCTGCATGTACAATGTAATGCGCGAGGACCAGCGCCATGAGCGCAATGCAAAGCTGCTCCTCCATAATTATTGAAAGTGGTGCGATTTTCTGAAAATAGTCTGTTTCCGGGGCCAATGGTCTTTGCGGTCTTTTTTTTCTTTCGTTTAGAACTCTGCATATGTGGAAGCAAACCGTACCCACATCTGTTTACTACATTGTAACATTTTTCTGACTGGTGCGGACTAAAGCAATCGAATTATAGGTGTGAAAACACCCTTAGACGCAATCAGGTGCTACTTCCATTTGGACAGGCAGTTAAGATGTGGCTACACTTGAGACCAGACAGTGCTTACACTTAGAGGCCCAAAATAACCAAAGATGGATCTATAAATAGACAGACAGAAAGCTGGACATAAAAGAACATTTCACCAGGGGCCCATCTGGAGAGAGAGAGACTTATCTCTGACATTTTTCTCTAATCCTGCCTCTGTCTCTGCGTGCCATTCTTCACTAAAGAGGATTTTCTTTCTCAACTGGAAACTGCTGAAGCCATGTGTGAACACGGACGAAAAAGGTCTAAGAATAACAGGAAGCAAGATGTCACTTACCCAAGAAAACCCTCTCTTTCCCAACAGCATAAGCGCCACACACCACAAGTGTGCGAGGGTTGAGCGTGACCAGCTCGAAGGCTGTGTTAGCAGCAAAGGTTATCACCTCCTGCTGAGTGGGAAATGCATATTCTGGGCTGCAGTACCTATTCCAGAAGGGGAGACAAAAATACATGAAAACAGTAAAAGCTTTAGCTTCCGTGGAATAATTTCCTACCAAATGAAGCGACATCATCCAACGGAACAAAAACATTTACATCCAATTCGGAGGTCTGATCTCTATAAGGAATATGGTCAAAATACCCCAATGCACAGTTCTGCACTATTCAAATTGTGTAGTATAGACTAAATAGAGTTGAACAGCTCCGTTCTGTTTTTTGGGCTGAATTTCAGATGGAGAACTCACGTGGTGTCCAGGTACAATGTCTGAATCCTGAAGCCCTGCAGCTCTGGGTATCGTTCCATGGATGGATCAGCTCGGAAGTCACCTGTGTGGAGCACAGTCTGGCCATCTGGCAGCAGGAACAGCAACATGGCTGACCCTGGACAGCTGGAAGGAGAACAATCCTTTACTGCTGTAGGTCTCACCATTAGAATAGTGCAATACAGACATCCATTAGCAACTGGATAAATAGAAACACTACCAGTCAAACCTTTCTGCACATCACAGGTTTTTAACTACTCATCTACTTATTTCATAAACTGCTAGTTTTGTTTCTGGTAAACATTAGAGAGTTGAAGGAACAACAATAAATAAATCAATAAATCAGATAAAACAAATTTCCTTTACAACATTCTATTATGTAGTTGTGTGGTGATGCAGAGTCAAATTCTTGACTGTTTAACTTTAAATGCACAAGTTAACTGTTTCTTCCTATCGGCTGTCACTCAATAGCTCTTTATGTTGTCTGGTGAGCCACATTATAATAATCAATAATCAGGCAGTAATGAATAAAAATGGCATTTATGGCTAATGGAGATACTCAATTGTGAACAGACATGAAAATGTATTTGTTAAAAACATTGAGGGTATTTTTAATAGATATTGAGCAATATGCAATGTAAAATTTTGCAGCTCATGTACATACTCAAGTACAAAATCTAGATACTCACTGATTAGCATCCAACAGGATGACCTTCACACCATTGACGGTACACTCTGTGTTCATTGGAAGAACGTTGACATACTGCTCATCCACTTTCAGCTTACTCTTCACCAGGTTTGCTGTGATCTACCATGAGAAAAACCCCAAAGTTAACCCCAAATCCTTACACGACATTTTATAGCAGTGTTTTCTCTGCTCCAGCATACCTAATAAAGTTTATCAGTTCATTAAGAAATCATTCATGAACTGAAGTGGACAACAAAGAAAAAAGATAACATGCGCGAAACCAGGATTTTAAAGTACATCAGAAAGCAGTTACTGACTAATCTTTGTACAGATCAAGCCACATGTACATAGAGATGATGTCTTGAGTGACCTTGCCAAAAGCTTTCGAAAACGTAAATGGGAAATGTTGCATAGCCAGTCCAAAGAGGCTTACTTTATTGCAGTAGATGGGCAGAGTTGATTTTTTGGTCAGTCCACCATAGTGATCAGAATGAAAGTGTGTGAGAAAATAGGCTTTGATGCCCTCGATGGTCCCATACTGAAAAGCATCCACAGCAAAGCCTGTTCCTGAACAAAACAAAAGTCAACAGTTTTAGCACAACAATGGCATTGTAGGATTCCATAAGTGAAAGTGACAATCTGGTCATACTTGAACACACCACAGCACACAGTGTGAACAGCACGAAATACTTCCTCTGCATTTAACCCATTCA
>JBBPDB010133526.1:0-16088 GCA_037974465.1 Brachypetersius altus
GAGACTGTCCCCTGTAGTTAGAGAATGGAAGTCGCTTTGGATAAAAGCGTCTGATAAATGCCGTAAATGTAAATGTCGACTCGACTTTGTTGACCGACTAGTCGACTTGAAAAAACCTGGAGTCGTTAATGCTTTAGTGTAGACCATTGTGAGGTACAATGGAACCCAAATGGCTATGTTTGGTTCCTGTTACCACTATTTTAAAGAATGTTGGGACATTTCACTACAGTGTATTATTTCATATGAAACCTCATCAGACTTTTTGTGAGGTGGCCTTAGAAGCAGTGAATGCTCTGTAAGGAGGTACGTTTCCATAGAAACGTGCATCAAGTTCTCTGAATGACTTTTATTACTATTACAAGCTCTTCAAGATCTAGGACGAATGAAATCTTAATCTGAATTTGAACAGAAACTACTGTTGAATTCAATGCCAGTTGTCTTTACAATTCAAAAGTGAACTTGTTCTTTTTTACCTTTTTGTTTCCACCATGCACCCTGGGGCTGGGAAAAACAGATCCTCCTCTAAACGGTATTTCACCTGGAAAAACATCAATAAAGAAGAAGAAAATGAACTCCGAAGCAATTTGACCTTTTGGTAAAGAAAGTAAAAGTAAAGCAGGGAGTGAAAAACAAAGCATGGCAAAATCAGTTAAAGCGAAACAACATCCAGGTTTGAAGTGAGTTTGTTGGGTCCCGTGGGGTTCAGGTAAATATTTGAGTCTGAAGCTCTGGCACGGGGAGGGAGGCCTGCTGGACCGGCGCTGGGTGGCTGCCTGTAATTAGGCCAGCTCCCATGCATATTTCTCACAGGTGACCTCGTTCCTGGCTGCTTTGAAGTTCTGCACCCGGGGAACTTTTTGCCAGTCATCAATTTGAAGAGCTTATCGCTTTAAGAACTGTCAGAGAGGTTAGAGAGGAGCCTCCTGCCTCTCGGTGTTGCTGAAGGGGAAACTCAGAGGAAATTGCTGACTTCAGTCCTCGCTGTTTGGAGTGCCCACATGAGTTGTGCTGTGTTTTTGTATGACCGGAGATTGCTCTGACGTGATGCAAGAGTAATGTGAGTGACTTCATGTGTTTTGAATGGGTGCATGTGGTTGCGAAGGAGCCCTTACTGGATTGGGAAAACAACAAGGAGACGCAGTTTGGCACTAATTCCTGTGGTGCAATATCTGGACATACAGGACCCCACATAGTGATCAGATTAGAAACAGGAGGCAACTTAAAATACAAAGATACAATATACAAAACACAGCTCTACTAGGGATAAGCAATAGGATCTCAATACGACTTTGTGCTTTGTGAAATAAGTTGTAGTGGACGGACAATTTGGAGACGTATTGATTGTTTGTCAGACTCAAAGATTTTCAGTCCGTTTTTGAAACATCACATAGCGGCAATAACAGGAAACCAGATTTACTCAGAATGTATTTTTTAAGGGGAAAGTCTGCAGCAGTGGCGGCTCCTGGTCAATATTTTTGGTGAAACAAACCCCTCTTCATCCCCGTCACGCCATGAAACAAACTCCGTACCTCTCTGTGCCGCTGGGCAGCTCGATTTTCTTGCCATGAGTTCTTCACCTCCATTTTCTGCTTTTGCTGCCTCACATTCTGATGTATCTTCTCTCACCCGCTCTTCCCTCAGTCTCCTCATAGTTAGTGTTAAATCATTACAAAATATGAAAACGTATTTTATTGTGCATATCCTACAAACACGTAACAGCAATGTTTATTTCAACAGTACATAATTAACAATATTTCTAAATCACTTTCTCACCTTATAAATGAATTCTACCCTCCTGGTCTTCTGGGTGAAGTTGTTAATCGCTCTTTCAGACCAGCAGGGATTTTTTTTTCCAGTTCCAGATTGGCGGGGTGGGGGTGGGGATCGCTAGCAAGCGGTCAAGCTAACAAGCTAATGCCCTTCCTTCTGTGCACTTGTAGACTACTAATAAAATATAAACTAAAAAAAAATATTATAAATAAATACTAGTGAATAATATGTTATGCGTTTTGTTATGTATGAAGCTTCAGTCTCTCACTCAAGGTCTGTGTTCAGAGCATACAACTGAACAAGTGAAAACAAAGGCGGTGATTGGCCACAGTGTAATGTCAGTCATTTTGAACTACCCAATCACAGCAGGCAGTCACTGTTTCACGGGCGACTTATTTCCCATTAGAGTCCATTGAAAGCTGGAGAGTCCCCGAGCTGAGGAGTCCCCGCCGGGTCTGAGGAGATTTACACTGAAATGAATAGAGCCACAGTGAAACTGTTTCACTGTAATTCTCTGTTTCACCAATGGCTGGGGGGGGGAGCGCTGTTTCACATTTTTGACCAGAGCTGTAAACAACTGTAACTCTATTGAGGAGCTGAAATTAGGAGAGCAACCTTATTTTTATGGGCATTTTTTTGTTTCACACCAATTAAAAAGTGACAGTTATTAAGTTTTTTTTGTATTTTTCTTGGTGAAACATTGTTTCACCTGTAGTCTGCAGTTTATGTGCCAAGAAATTTTAAGGAAAGTCATTTGCTCCATTGTAGAGAAATAGAAACAGTCAGAACAGTTCACAGTGGTGGGGATTGGAACCAAATGTCAAGAGTATTTCTCCATCATCAGAAGACCGACTCCCTCCGTGTGTCTCGGATTAAGCATGTTCCAGCTCTGTTCTATTGATGGTACGTCTGTGGCTGTTCTTGGAGAAATAAGAGGGATAATTTGGGGAGGAAAGGTCAGGTTGGATGTATTCATGCATCAAATCACGGTAAAACGAAGAATAAAGGGAGCTATTAAGACAAGGGTTAAAGTATGACAACCTTGAACCAAAACAGAGGCTAAAGCCATGCAACGTGCATCGGGCTGTTCAGATTTCGACTGCTTCATCTTCATCAGTCCTGTCCTTGATTGTGCTGTCGCCTGCTCCTCCTAATGAAGTGATTTCATATTCAGAGTAAGGACCTCTCAAAATGCCACCTTTTTCACAGCATAATGTCACATTTCCATGTTCAAACCTCCACTTTGAGTCACTCTCCCTTCAATGTCTACATCATATTAGTCTGGGAAGACCAATTAAAGCAGCCGCCGCTTGTCATCGGGCATACATTATCATGCATCATTTGATTTGGTCATTGATATTTCAGCCTGAACAGTGTGTAATGAAAAAAAAATGATGGGATGGATGAGGCTACCGAATCTGACGGGAAAGACAGGGGGTGATTTATGTAATCTCTCAAAATATATCATTTAGTTGCCAATCATATGATCGTGAAATCATTTTACCCAAAGTTTGATTGCCAAGCGCACATATACAATATTAAACCTGCAGAACTCTTTGCCCGATTTTCAAACAGTAAATTACAAAACAAATCCAATGCTGTGCCACAAATGAACCCTGCTTGGTGGTCGGTGGCCTTGTCTTTCAACCCTGTTGTTTACAACATAATAAATAATGGATCACAAATGGGACATTCTGGCAGTATATTGAGCTGCATGAGAAAGAACAGGCTGGTCTTAAGCACAGATCTTCATTGGACACCTACTAATGACTGAAAACATTAAAGGCCGGCGCAGTAGTGTGTGCTCAGCTAAATTTCGCAGACGAAATTCCATGGGATCTGCCACAAGGGCAATTTCACCTTAAAGATCAATTTTACTTGCAAAATGTTGCATTAAGTTCAGTGTTGGTGAACGTTTCATATCCTCGACTAATGACTGTGTCAATACTGCCCTGGCTGTGTTAACCTCTGAAGGGACAAGGCCTCATATAACTGTACTGAGGGTCGTCCTCTGCTAAAATTAGAACTTCCAATGACACACAGTGTGACTGTAGCTTAATACCTGCTCTAGATACTCACATGACTTACATTCCTGAGGGCCAACAATGGATCTGATGCATGAGGACTACAGTCGAGGTCCTGAAGATGTAACCAATGAGAGATACTTAAACATTTCAGCTGTTTTTTGGTATTCTCAGAAAAGATTAGGTAGAAACACCCCAGGGTTACTCTCTGCACACATGTCCACATCAAAACTAAAGGAACTTCAATTAACAGCCAAAAAAGTAAACATAAAACACATATTTTCATGAAATGGAATTAAAATGAATACAAATCCATGCCAATGAAATACACACAAATGATCAAATCTGGGTGCAAAACTAGGTTCCAAGTCAGGGGCGCCCAAATCTTGTAGGGCTGGTTTAAAGCACTACTCAGATACACTCAGTCACTCTAACTAACATAAAAACTGAACCAAGTGTTTGGACTGAACCAAACTGTGCAGGACACTGAAACTCCAGGTCTATATTCGGGAATCCCTGTCCGAGGGTGAGGCGAGTAAGACCTCCAGTTTGGCCATTCAGTTCAAGAACATACTTTCAGAATTTTATTAGTTAGAAGACAGCTTCGTTATGTTTTTATCATGAGTTTCAGTTGCGTGTTAATGCCAATAAAATCTATTGCAGTTAAGACAGGTTTGGACATTGTGTAATACAGTAAACCCCTGCTTAAATGCAGATCAGCAGTTGCGGCTTCAGTCTCTCGTAGATTTTGTTTCTGAGAACCGAACTAATAAATGTTGTAACTTGTTACATCCGAGCCTTGACCGACATGCCCCCTCATCCTCGTGCTGGATGAGGCCCAAACATAAACAACGGGGATGTGGCCCAAACATAAACAACCAGCACAAGGACGAGGCGGCGTGGCAGACGAGGCCCTAACATAAACAACGGGGACGAGGCCCAAACATAAACAACCAGCACGAGGACGAGGCGGCGTGGCAGACGAGGCCCAAACATAAACAACCAGCATGAGGACGAGAGGGCGTGGCAGATGAGGCCCAAACATAAATAACCAGCATGAGGACGAGGCGGCATGGCAGACGAGGCCCAAACATAAACAACGGGGACGAGGCGGCGTGACACATGAGGCCCAGACATCACAGTAGGTTACTGTCAGGATTTACATTCTAGCACTGCAGGAGACAGCAGTTCAGTGTAAACTTTATAGTACGAATTTACATTTTCTTTAAGTTATATATAAAATTTTCTTTAAATGTATTAAAATATTTTGAGAGCAAAATTAAGGCATATTTATCGTTTACACTATAGAAATGGGAATTTTTAGGCTTTTTCTTTTACCATAACACAATTTCGCTATATGCGTGTTGAAATGTAACCCCTGCGATAGTCGAGGGTTTACTGTTTATGTGTACAAGAACTAAAGAACTAAAATAGACGCCCTCAGCCTTGTTCACATTCTCGTTTCAATAAGACTGTGCTCCAATACACTTCACACCCATGATCTCCTGACATCACAGTTCATGCAACATTGTGTGAGCTCTCCAGTAGACAGAGCCTGAATAGGTTGCAAGCTTTGTATTGAAGGATCTAGTTCATTGCTTTGAAGGATGTATTTTTTTTTCAACGCCGGTATTTTACTTATTTTTTAACGACAAAACCTGGACTGAACAACTCTGCTCTGCGGCTTTATCTGCGAAACGGCAACTTCTACAGGCAGCTTCATCAATAGAGTCAGTCCAGGGAAGCTGCTTCTCTGTTCTCCTGCTCCACAGAACCCAAAGGCCCACTGGACTCCTCTCTGGCTTTGATCCATCCCAGTTTAGACCCTGAAAGAAATGGGACACAAGAAAGAAAGAGTGTGACATCAAACAGACAAACTGAAAACATTAACAGCTCCCCTAGCCACCATCATGCGCTACCAAACGCCATATCAATGACTCCCAGCAGACTTACGTCACACCATTATGTGCAGTGATGCCTCACCAGGAGGGCTGGAGGAGACAGGGTGCTGACACCAGACTGCTATAGGAAACATTAACAATATTTAGTGCTTCTGCCTCAACTTTCTTCTGTCTTGACCATAACACACACCAAAAAGAAGCCGCCCCCCCGCCACCCCTCATACACACATTATGTGTGTTGTTTGTTGCACCGATGGTCCTCTGTGTATTATATGTACTGTAAAAAGCTCTACACACACATAAATAAATAAATGAATTAATTAATTAATATAATGAGAATAAATCTTTGGACAAAAATGAAAAACATTATTTTGCTGCAAAGCTGCTGTTGGCAATTACAGTTTCAAGCAGTGCACGGTATGGAGTAATTTTCATTTTTGCTGCATTGTGATTCAATTTCGACCCATTATTACTGGCAAATCATCTTCAGTTCCCCGAGTAATGAGGGTCACTCTGTTTGACTCGCAGTTTCAAAATCCTCCATTAATTTTCAAGGGGGTTCAGGTCCAGAGACTGGCTATGCCAGGCAAGCATCTTCCATTTTCTTCAGAAAGCAATTTTGGGTTTTTGTGTCTGTATGTTTGGGGTCATTACCTTGTTGAATTGTCTGTCTTCTTCACTTTCCTCATCAAGGAGATTAAATTCTACTCTAATGTGTGCTCCTACCATTAATGGAGCTCTAATACGCCTCTAATATGCGCTCACACCATTTATAGTACCTTCAATGACATCTAATGCCCTGATCTGTGTTCTTACTTCACTGTGAGTGATGTTCTTTCGATCATAAGCACAACTTTCTTTCTCCAAATATAAGAACCTGAATTATTGTTAAAGAACCAGATTTTTTGTTAAAGAACCAGAATTATTGTGGAAGAACTCAGTTTTTGCTTTGTCTGTCCAGGATACATGTTTTCTCAACAGTTCTGATTTGTCTAAGTACTTAAAAATTGTACATATTTTACATGTATCTCTTTTAGAGTAGTGTTGAGTGGGTAAAGGAAAATAAATGACTGCCAGAGAGTTGATTATTGATTATTATTCTTTTTACCACTGTTGGTGCCGCAGTGGTGCACCTGTGTGTGTGTGTGTAATTTGCATGTTCTTCTCGTGGTGGTGTGTGTTTCCTCCGGGGTCTCCGGGTTTCTCCCACAGTCCAAAGACATGGCACAAGGTGAACTGGCGATGCTAAATTGACTGTATGTGTGTGTGTGTGTGTGTGTGTGTGTGTGTGTTTGTGCCTGCAGTGAGCTACCCCCCCACCCCAGTGCTGCCTTGCGCCCGTAGACCCCTGGATAGACTCTGGGTACCCACGACCCCATTGAGGATAGAGCGGTTATATAAAATGAAAGAATGTTGTCACACAGATACACACACTTTTGGGAACTTCTGCAGCAGAGTTGGGAGGAACGTTTTGCAGAATGAATAGTGATCTGCTTGAATTTCAATACAAACAAACAAAAAAATTGGGGCGTTCTAAAACTTTTGACCAGTAGTGTATAATACACATGAATCATCTCAAACACTGCAGAGTTACATTTCTGTTAAAGCGTGTATTCTGTACTCTGGGCCCTGAGGACTTTGGGAAGCTTGAGATGAAACCTCCAGCAAGTTGCAGCAGATCTATACGATCATATCAGCGCTACACAGTTCAACCTCCTCTGATGCTGCTTAAATTAGCCGCCCGCATCGCTAAATCAAGCCATCTTCAGGAGAGCATGGCCACGTATACCATCTGAAGTTACTGCTGCCAGAACGTTTGACGCGTTTGAGCCATCTGTTCCTTTGACTTTCCTACCTCAACTCAAGTCTTATATTTCTGGGATGTCTGGATAGGTGTTTACATCCTCGGCGAGATCTGGAACTTCTCCACCAAGACGTCCGTTTGAGCTCTTCACTGTAGTTCAAAGTTTTCTTGTAGACGAACGCTCAGTGGTGCTCGGCGGTGGCTATCAAATGGATAAATGAAAAAATACGGTTTAAAAAATGTCATTTTCACTCCTCAGTTCATAGTATAAAATAAGGACATTTTAAATGCATTGGTTTTGTGAGACTTAGCGCTGCCCGTTCATCCTGAAGTTACACGGAGTGTTTCAGCCCTGTTATTTACATACATCAGTCTGAAAGGCGTAGGAACGAAAATGGCCCATTTAATTCTTCGGGTTTGGAAAATGGTCATGTGGAAATAAAAAGGATCCTTTAACAACGTGTGAGAAATCACAGGACTACCAAACAACCTCCATATGTATGAGATAAGATTAATCTTTATTGTCCTTGTCACTTTTTCAAGGAACAATGGAATTTAAGGGCAGTCCACTCAGTGTGAGGCATAAAGACAGGAGTCACAGATTCAGTCACAGGCAGATTTTTTTTGAGAACCGAACTCATAGTTTTACGCGGAACACGGAACTGCAAATATCCTCCGTCTTTCTTTGCTTTTTTGTGGCAATAAATATGAGGACATTAACACAAAAGTCGACTACAGAGACACGAGTCGTGGGTTTTTTTCCTCTCTGCCCTCGCTTGTGTATGCCATGCGATCTCTGCCTCTGATTGGCTCATGCATGGTTTAACCAATTATTATAGTCTCTTAATAAAAGGGGCGGTACCGTGTGTGGAGATCCTTCACTCTAGAACCCAAACAGCACGGAGGCCTGCAGAATCTGCAAGTCGGTGTTACAGTACAGTAACAGAACCGGCGCTCTGCACCTGAAACGGCTCTGCTAGCTAACATGGCTAGCGCTAGCGCTGCAGGGAGTAGTCCTGCTGCGGCTTAAACTGTTCCACTCTCAGTTCTACATTAAAATTCACCAGAAAATTCACGATTCAGTCTTTGTTTAGTTTAGTTTAATTGTGGTGTTGACTGTTAATGTTACAGAGAACTTTAATAAAAGTGTCTCAGTGTTGGACGCCTGTGTTCCTCCGCTGTATGTGATGTCATCAAACGACTCGTCGACTCGACTTCGACTTTGTTAATGCCCTAATGTATATATATATATATATATATGTATATATATATAAGGATTAGCAAAAGTATTACATCACACTGTCTGGTGGAGGCTAAAAATGTTCTAGAGATTCAATAAACCATGTCTTCTGCATTCCTTCATCTTCTCCTAAAACTGCTCATAAAGCCGCTTGTTCGAACCTGATTGGGATGAATAGCTCCTCGTACCTTTTAATACTTTTCAAAAGCCTTTGCTGCTCCAGTTACTGATGTACTTTAAATCCCATTCAGTTTTCATTCAAAGCTTCTCGGGCAGAAGGAGGAGGCGTAATTGTTTTAGAACAGAAACCAAATGAAAGCTATTAAAGATCATAGATCTTGGATACTCTACAGCAGTGAAGTGAATTAACTAAGATGATATGAGCCCAGTATTGATCTGGCTGGTCATAAATATGGCTATTGCCTTCAGTAGTGTATTGTTGGTGAGGGACTGGCCAAGTGAGGAGTGGCCCTGGGCTTTGCTACAGTGTTTCAGGAATAATGGAGCAGTATTTTGAGACCGTGTGGTCCTGTCGGGTTCAAATGAACTGATAATCAAACAGTGGAGGCTCAGTGAATACAGTAATCCCTCAGTTTTATGTGGATCAGCATTCGGATTCAGTCTAGCGCAGATTTTTTCTGAGAACTGTCCAGCGGTGGCAGTAATACACTGAAAAGTTGTCAACTGACATAAAAAGAAGAAGAAGAAGCTGCTGTAGCATGACTGCTCCGTGTCTTGTCCTCGTATTTTAGTGTTTAACTCCCCCCCCCCATTTTCAACAGTCTCAGTTTATTTAGTATTAGTAAGCTGTGCTCTGTCTAAATATGTGGGTAGAGGGAGTTATTTTAACCTTTCTTTTGTGTATGAGTCTTTGTACACTGCCAACGCTAATGCTAAAGTTTTTTTAAACAATAAAGTTTTCTGATTTTGATTATTTATTTACCTTTACATTTTCTTTAAGGGTAAAGCATTAAACTCATTTAAAGTGTTCTGGGAGCAGATTTGGGACAGATTTAGAGTTTACACTATAAACATAGGCATTTTTAGACATTTTTAACCAAAACACAACAACACGGTTTTTCACTAGACATAGGTACTCTTGGAATGTAACCCCCCGAAAAGCAGGGGATTACTGTATATACTCCGCTAATGACTCTGTACAATTCGTATCCATTACCATTCAACAGATTTAAATCAATGTTTCCAATATCAGAATCAGAATCAGTAAACTTTATTGATCCCGGAGGAAATTGCTTATATGACGACTGCCACAACACAGAGGCACAGAGAGACCCAGAACTATATAAAATAAAATAAAATCTAAATAAAAATCTGTAAAAAGAAAACAACCACAATATGAACAGACAGCTACGCTTCATACAGAAATGCCGGTATAATATCGATCTATAAGTAAAGCTCGACACAAATGGTGGTTTGGATTAAGTTATTGCACATTTAGGAAATCAGTAGTAATTAAGTACTATTAAGTAATATTAAGCATTAAAGTAACACTGATCAAGTAGTAATATTGCACATAAGATATTGCAAGTAATGAAGTGACTTAGCACCATTTAGAGAACATTGCACATCATTTTGCACATCATAAAGTTTTTGGTCAGAACGTTGCACAGTATTGCACATAAACTGTTGCACATCACAGCAAAAATGATGCACAAAGTCTTTCACACAATGAGAGTTTAACCCCTAAATAAAGAAACAGAAAGGAGCAGCTATAGGCTACAGATCATTGAGGGAGGATTTGTAGAGTCTGATGGCTCTGGGAAGGAATCTAGTCAGTTCTTAAGGTTGTTGTGTTGGAAGCAGGAAAAAATGGGACCTCATGCGAGAAAACCCACCAACATCCCAGAGCTGAAGCTGTTCTGTAAGGAGGAATGATGTTCAGGACTGATTGACAGTTTCCGAAATCGTTTACCTGCAGTTATTGCTGTAAATGGGCTTCACAACAGATACTGAAATGAAAGGCTCACACACTTTTGTCACTGAGAGATCATCATTTTCCTCAATGCATAAATGACCAAGTGAAATATTTTTGTCTCATTTATTACACTGGGTTCTCTTTATCTCTTTATCTAGTCAGTTCTTAAGCATGTTGTGTTGGAAGCAGGGAAAAACAGAAAGAAAAGTGCTGGCTGGACTGGATGGCGTTCCTGTATGCAGTGACGAGGAGCAAAACTGGCCGAAGTGAGGACGACTGGTGAACCGGCAGCAGGGTCATGGGGGCCTGAGGCTCAGTGATGCGTGTGGGGTGTGAAGTCCAGCCCGTCTGCTCCAATCTCACAGAAAAGCTTCTGAAGCTGTGAAAGTTCATGTTTGTTATGACGGAAAAGTGCCAGAACACAGTGCAGCTCAGCTCGCTGATGGAGCTGCGTGACCTCGGACTTCTGGAGGTGCCCACCGTGGGCACGGGAGCATCAGAATGGACCACAGAGCAAAGGAAGACGGTAACCTGGTCTGAGGATTCAGGATGGACTGGATTCACTTCGACCCCAGGCACAGTCTCTTCATGGCAATGGCGTTTCATAAAGTCTCTGAGAAACTATAGTCAAGCATGAACACAATACACAGTGTGAAATTCTTTCTCTACTTTTAACTCATTTAACTCTTTTAACTCATTAAACCCATTTAACTAATTTAACTTATTCAGACCATTTAACTCATTTAACACTTTTAAACCATTTAACACATTTAACCCATTTAACTTGTTTAACCCATTTAACTCTTTTAACTCGTTTAACCTATTTAACTCTTTTAACTCGTTTAACCTATTTAACTAATTTAACTCATTTAACCCATTTGACTCATTTAACCCATTTAACTCGTTTAACCCATTTAACTCATTTAACCCATTTGACTCATTTAACCCATTTAACTCGTTTAACCCATTTAACTCGTTTAACCCATTTAACCTATTCACCAGGTGGCAGCCAGCGACGCAGCGCCCAGTGAGGAGGGCACCTTGCTCAAGGCTACTTCAGTGGTGCATTTGGTAGTCCTAGGATTCAAACCCATCACTTTTTGATTGCAGGGGTAATTTCCTGACCACCAGGCCAAAAGCTGCTCCAGTTTTCTTCCCGGTCGATGTGTGGAGCGGTCGGGGCACGTCCTTTTACATCTCTGTGTTCTAGAAATACATTCCTTCAGTTTCAGTGAGCAGTTAATCCACCTGGGCGTTTAGATGTTGATGGAAAACGGGCACAAGCATCTTCTAAGATCTGTAACTTGTCCACCAAGATGTCCAGCTTTTCCGTCTCCTTGTTCTAGAAATCAGTTTAATATGTCGTCCTCATATAGAGGACATATCCGTTATTAAACTCATAAGATTTATCCCCCAAACTATTTACCCCCCAAGAGCAACTCGGTGGCTATCGTTTATAATCTGCCTGTTTATATTCTGTAAATAGTTCATTAAATCAGCTTCCCTGAATTCTTCAAAACTTGAAAAACCTCTCCAAATGTCTATTCAGGGTCTAGTTAACAGTGTTTAAGTCTATACTGCATGATATACATTGTTTCTAAAAGAACAGGAAGCATTAGTGCGAGTGATTGAAGAGGAGTGTACTGAGTCCCTTTGGGGAGAGAAGCGATAGTTTTTTTATGGAAAAGCTTTATATTACAAGCCATTCCTAAAAGTACCCCAAAGCATGTTTGATTTGAATTATTAACTGGTTGCATAGCTAAGTGTGTTGTGCTGCTTCTGCAAACGCAACCCATCATGCAGATCAATCAGAATCTCCATGATTTATTCAGCAGGACCTCGCTCTGGACGTCCTGCCGGCCTGGGGGTGGAATTAAAAAAAAATCTAAAAATGAATATGAAAGGCAGGCGTTGGGGTAGACGCAGGCCGTCTCTCCTCGGGAATTAAAAGCTCATGCATGTCGCCGACGCTTCCCTGTTTATCGAGAGACTTAATAAAGCAATCGCCCCGGAGCCGCCTGGAGAGGAACACAATAATGCTCTCGCACGAGGAGGTTAATGGGATATTTTATCAAGTGAGAGTTTGAGGGGCACCTCTGCGGCCCCCATGACACACACCTGCACACACACACACTCACTCACACACACACACACACACACACACACACATTCACTCACTTACACACACACCTGCACATACACACACACACACACCTGCACACACGCACACACACACACACACATACACACATAGACTTACACACAGAGACATACACATTTACTCGCTTACACACACACCTGCACATACACACACACACACACCTGCACACACGCACACACAGAGACATACACATTCACTCGCTTACATGCACACACACGCGTACACTAATACACACATACATACATGTACACACACACACACACACACACACACACACATTCACCCACTTACACACATGTACACACACACATACACACACATTCACATGCTCACACACCAGCTCTCATTAAGGAACACTGGAAAGCATTTCCAGTAAATTATGGGACTCAGACTCAGAGACATGAGGGGCTGGGTGCTACTGTATTCTCACTTACAGAGTTCACACACGTAAACACACACACACACACACATGCACGTGGTGTGGTCACCTGCTGAGCCCATGCACAGAACCCAAACAGAACGTCACATATACACACAGCCGGGCCGCGTACATCCCTCCGAAGCTGAAGAACTTTACAACCCTTTGAGATTTAACAAACACCATATTACACCTTAAACTAGCGTGGAGCGTTCCGGCGGGGTGTGTGTGTGTGTGTGCGCGTGTGCGCGTGTGTTTGTGTGTGTGTGAGTGTGTGCATGTGTGTGTGTGTGTGTGTGTGTGTGCAGTGTGTGTTACATTTCCCTGTGAAATCCCAGGACAGGTCTACACTGCAGCTGCAGAGATATCTGTATTGCCTGCCCATTACATCAGTGTACAGATGATTAAAGTTCCCGGGACATTTGTTTGACATGGTTTTTTTTTTTAGTTTTGTCATCGCTTGGTAACTAATCAGTGGGTAAAAAACATCATCCGAGACAGCCAAGTAAAACAAATACACTATTTGGTTTAATAGTGCAAAGTGTTTGGCTAAAAATAAATGCTGAGTGTTTTTGTTGTTAATGTGTAACACATAGATTGTACATTAATGTGTAATATATGTGTCCAACAACTGGTAATACTAATGGTTTGTTATGAAAGAAACAGAGATGGGGACTCGAGTCCCTCCTGGGTCCTTCCTGAGCACGTGCTCCCACTGCTGGGCTGCACATTTACATTGAGCAACACACTCGCATGCATGGAGCTCAGATCACTGCTACACAGCAGACTATCTCTCATATCATATAAAACTAAATGCATATGCACACACACACACACACACACACACACACACACACACACACACACACCTGGTTTGCACTCGTCCATGAGTCACAGTCACACTAATATCCATGAAGCAATCTTGAATAAATGGATATGAAAGAGGGAGAGAGAGAGAGGGAGAGAGAGGGAGAGAGAGCGCGTGTGTGTGTGTGTGTGGTGGAAGAGAACCCTCAGGAATAGGGGAGATCTCCTCAGCGGTGGTAAATAACAGCAGGTCACAGGCTAATGTGAAGCTCTAAACTGGTGCGTTTGTCCTGAATTAGTTCATTTGATCCCCGACCTGCTGTGTGTTATCTGCAGTCCTCAAAGTGCAGGTAGCAAAATGACATTTTCTCCACATGAATGTAGTCCACCCTCAAAAGACACGTGTGAGCACACACACACACACACACACAGACACACACACACACACACACACACACACACAAACTCATGTATACAGAAACCCATGCACTGTCCTCAGATGCTTGTGCTAAGGATAGTCTGAATTTCCACATTTTCCAGAAAGTATGAAAAAGCAGAAGATAGTTTATGCTTACTGGGAATTTTCCTAATGTTTAAAAAGGGGTTACGCTTAGATCTGAACTGTGTGACGTCTCAACCCTCCACTAGAGGACAGTGTAGAGGCTGCAGTTGACATTTTAATGCAGTTTAGCTGTCTGAGGGCTAGCTCACTCTGGTTCTGCACAATATCAGTGAACCCACTTTTCACAAACGCAATTTCTGAGCTAAAAGGTTCAAAGTGAAACAGGTTTTCTTATGACGAGGCTTGTAATGTGAAAACCCACGGTTTGATGAATCCTGACCACGATGCCCTTCCCTGGTTTGGCAGCTTTTGATATAGTGGTTAGGAAGTTGCATCTGCAATCAGAAGGGTTTGAATCCCAACACTGCTAGTGTCATCACTGAGGTTCCCTTAAGTAAGTTATCATCCCTACACACTGCTCCCCAGGCGCCCCCTGTTGGTGGAAGGCCCCTGCTTCGCTTGGTGAAAGGGTTAAACGCAGAAAAAGAATGTCACACTGTTCACACATGACTATAAGGGGCCACTTTACTTTATTTATTCTCTTTGAGATGTTTCCATATCCTTCTGTATGGCTGTTGCTTCTGTGCTATACCAAATTAAAGCCGAATTTCAGCAACAAAAAAAGAAAGTTGATGATGTCACCCTCTCTGAATTTGCTTCAAGCCTCCAAAGTGCTTAACCTCTGTTACACATATGGCCACTATGAGGACAACCTGAGGAGAAGGGGGCATCTCTACAGACCGTTGATACACTGTTGATGATAGTCTCGTATCCTGGTCTCACGCCAGTTTTCCTCCTTTTTATTGTCTTCCAAAAAAAAGCCACGCATGTAAGCATTAGTGTGACGGTTATCTTTATTCTCTTTATTGAATTTGGGGCAGCTGGTGGCCTAGTGGTTAAGGCATTCGCCCTGTGATCAGAAAGTCCGGGTGTGATTCCGCTGAGGTACCCTGAGCAAGGTACCGTCCCACACACTGCTCCCCGGGCGCCGTGTCCCTCTGCCCCCTGCTTCACTTGGTGAATGGGTTAAACGCAGAGGAAGTATTTCGTGCTGCTCACACCGTGTGCTGTGGTGTGTTCACGTATGATAAATGGTCACTTTCACTTTTTGGCTCTTACAGGTTTTGAAATATTGTAACGATTCCAATGTTGAAACATCCGGTGATACTCGGCGCAGTGCATGTGAATTTTGATTTGTTGATCGGGGGCCGGGCATCAATCATTTAATCAATCATGTTTTGTCATGAATGGGGCGACAAATGATATCTTGTATGAAATGTTTGGATTTAAAAATAGTAGAATAATGACTATATATTTAGGTTGTCTTGGGATCATTTTGGGGGGGCCCTTCAGACCTTCGGCAGAATTTAAGTGAGCCATTTTAATCTAAATTAATTCCAAGATTACAGTGAAATTAATCTAGATAAAAAAATTTATCTATGCCCATATATATATATATGTATGT
>JBBPDB010133533.1:0-16087 GCA_037974465.1 Brachypetersius altus
AGAGAAGTGGGAAAGTAAGGGGATTTTTTTTTTTTTTTTTTTTTTTTTTTTTGAGAAATAAGTAAACAGTAGAATTGCCATCAATTCTAGAATAGAGTGAGAGTAGTAAGTGCTATGCTATTAAAAACTTTTGGGACTTTATATATGTTTTGTAGTAGATGCCCAACTTGAACTAGAACTGTATTGTGATAACAGATTATATTGTGCAGCCTTATTTTCCTACTTCTAGGCACTAAGTAGTCATTTTGCTCTTCAGCGGATTTTGAAGTAGTGAGAATTGCTCAACTATGAATCATTACCCAGTTTTTAAAAAAAAGATTGGCTTGAAATGTACATTCTCAGTGAATAAACAGATCAAACTCTGTGAAACCAGGGGAATATGTGGGTCATTATGAAACCATACTCCGTTTGACCTCTCTCCAAATCGTATGTAACTGAAAGGGAGGAAACCCACAGAAGCAGGATGTAACCAATGCATGTATGTTTGTAGTTTGAAGTTTCCTGTATATGAAGTCAAATTCAATATTTGCTTTCATAAATTGTCCAAATAATCCCTAGATTACTTTATTACTAATATGATCATTAGTGGCAGCCATAGTTTGAAGCAGCCATTGATATCAAATGGCCTCAGAGAGAAATGCTGTTCTGTATCACTCTGACCTTTTTCTACTGTATTCCTTTAGTCCTTGGTGGTACCAGGTTTTAACCCTGTACTGCCCCAAGAATTGTGGGATTTAACTGAATTCTTGTTTGTTCTAAATAAATTGCCCTATAAGCCCTGTACATCTTTCCACCTTGCCTATAATCAAATTATCCCATTTGCTTCTGTTGAGGAGGTCCATATCGCAGCCTGCAATGATTAAATTGATCTGCCTGATTAGATTATTGACTCTTGCTGTAAAAAGGGCAGGTCTATTCATGGAAAAGGCTTGAATCCAGCACTTTCACTTCTGGTGGCTGAGTAAGGTTCTTGATGAGCACTGCAGAGATTTCTACGCAGGCTTAAGCAGGCGGGGGAGGGTGAGGATGAAGCTTGGATGTAATGAGTGAGCAAATGAGTGATTGAAATGCACATTCATTTACTTGCAAATGTATTAATACATGCTGTTGGCTTGCCTGGTTGAGCCGCACTGGATGGAACATGGGATATAAGCCACATGCTTGAGCTGCAGCAGTGGCACGTGCCTGACTATGAACGCTTTAGAGAAATGCATCTCCTTATGGGGTCACGGGGTTTGCTGCAGAGTAAGTGGCCCAGATATTTTTGTAAAGCCTACATAATTTGAAGTATGTCAGGGGCTGATTGAGTATTTGGAATAACATGCCTGCAGAAAGTCCATAAACCTGGGACCATCGCCAGATGTGTTTTTGTGTCAGAAGGCCTAAAAAACGAATGACGGGGGTCAAAAACCTTGGCACATCATCTCAGTATTTGCCATGTTTGGGAAATCCTATTTTGTTCTCAAGCGTGTTGAGATATTTTAATTGTATTATGACTTATTGCCTGCTCTTCTAAATACAACACTCTTCGTTTATTTTTGTTGTAAATCCGTGAGGGCATAATTTAAACGTATTTTTTAAAGGCAGAAAAATCTCTGGGAAGTTGTCTGTCTTGATAAGCCTTTAGGAATGCAAGGAGCCAAGAATGTGTTCAGCAAAGGAATCCACACCCCCTTTTCTCAGTCAATGCTTGGGATCGGACAGGCTGTAATGTTGGCAAAGCCCTTCTGTTCCACTAACCGAAACATCTAATTTGGATAAGCTTGTAGAAATGATCTGGAGTAAATGGTTGAGAATTTTGAACACAATGTAACATTTCTTAACCTTTTAAAATTGGAATGAATCGAATAGTAAATATCAGATTGGGAATTCTGGTGCCACATCCTCTGGCCTGATTGTTTGAGGGGTGAGACACAGTGATGGCCTAGTACACCTTCATGTTTCTCACAGCGATAAAACTGTTAGTGTCATACAGTGCGAACAGATAGTAGTACTTATACTTTGTCAGCTTCCTGGTTGTTCCCCATTGTTATTTTGCATGGGCAGTAAAAATACAAAACGATGGCCTCTTTCTGTATTTGAGACTTACTCTGTTTAACATTATTTAATGTTAATATGAGTTAATGTTATTCATATTATTATACTGAGGTTAATTCACTACGAACTACACATTAAAAATGAAAAGACTGGGTGACTTGCTGTCGCTGACCTGGGACTCATTTTGATACTTGCCTGTTTTGCCTCAGGCCTTGACTTGAGACCTGCGTGTGATGGAAGATTTGCGGTTACTTGTGGTGTACAGCCCTGTAACTGTAACCGGAAAGAGAAAAGCTTTGTATAAATACATAAAAAACATTGCATCATGGCAAAATACATTTGTGCGTATGTGTAAATTGACTGGATATATGCTTCAATAAAGCTAAAAAAATTCTTTCCAAAGATCGGAACCTCCCTTCACCATTCTGCTCCAGGAATGCAAGGAATCACTACTGTGGCAACCTCTGACCTGCTTCTGTCAGACGGAGTAAATATTGACTCCAGTGCCCCTCAGTCCTGTGTTTTGGACTGTTTAGAGAGCTTTGGGATTGGTATTCACAGAGACACTACTGTAGCATGCGACCTGTGGATGTGTTGAGCTTTGGTACACCAAAACCGTGTGGCCATTCTCTTAGTGGTCCAGTGCTAAGAACTGCTCTGCAAATCAGTGATATTCTCTGTGGTACTGAGAGATTAACGAAGACTAATATTACACGGCAGGAAATGTCATTTTCCAATTGTCCGCTTTTGGAGGACCAAAAGTTTGCATCCTGAATTTGCTCGCTTAAATCCGTTCGTTCATGCTGGGGTGATGGTTTGTTGTGAATCTGTTGAAGAGGGAGGATATGTAAACATATAGCCAAAGCCATATTTTCCTCTCTGTCTCCCTGGGTGATAGTGTAAATACACCTTGAGGTGGGCATGACCCCACCCCGTCTCTCTATATCTGTCTCTGTCTCTCTCTCTCTCTCTCTCTCTTTCTCTCTGTCTCTCGGTCTCTCTCTGTCGCTGTCTCTCGCTGTCTCTCTCTCTCTCTCTCTTTCTCTCTCTCTGTCTGTCTCTCTCTCTCTCTGTCTCTCGTTCTCTCTCTCTCTCTGTCTGTCTCTCTGTCTCTCTCTGTCGCTGTCTCTCGGTCTCTCTCTCTCTCTCTCTCTCTCTCTCTCTCCCTGTGTGTCTGTGTGTAACACCTGAGTGAGTTGGAGTTGGACTGACTGCATTTGTCAACAACCAAGTCTCAGTTTACAGTGCTGTTTGGCTGAATACCAGAAACTAGAAAAACCGTGATCAAGTGAGATGCACAGCTAGTAGGTATACCATGTACAAGTGGGTTTTTTCATTATGCTTTTCATTATGCTTTGTTTCAGTGACCATGTGGTTGAATTGAGCTGAACTGAGTAAAAGCTGAACACAATTTTAGCAATAATTTTTCCTCAGTCTTAACTTACAGAATCATATTGTGTTACAGCAAGCAGAATGTAAACTGGGTGTGCTTTCTTCTGTTTGGTTGATACAGATAAATGTAACTATAAGAAAGCAGTAAAAGTGTTTCTTCAGGCATGTATGGATTTATAAAAACAGCAAAAGTTCTGACAGCAATGAAATAACACACGTTATGCTGATCATACCCAGCTGCAGTCCGCAGTGTCCAGCTTGACTGGGTAAGAACTGCAGTGGCCAGAACATGTGCCTGACTGCTAGATTCCATCTTTCAATTTTTGCTCCCGTGTTGTTTGGACAGCCCAGATGGAATGTCATGATGACATAGATGAATGCGATTAAGGAATTGATGTTGATAATCCCGTGGCTGAACAAGCGTTTGGATTAGGCCGCGATTGGTGTGCAGTGACGCAGGACCAAAGCCTCCCACTTTCAAGTAATTACAGTCAGCAAGTCAAGATGAGAGTACCTCTCAGCCCATTGCCTATGTGCTTAAGGTACAGTGTTCAGGTTTCACAGAGGACATAACCTGACCAAACCCTTGAGCTTCAATATTACGTGAAGGTTTTGTGAAAAGCTTGTCCATTTCTCTGTGTTTGTATAGGCCACCCTATTGGCCCTGATGTGCATAAAGCTGATTACAGAAAGCCATACTCCAAGCTTTAGGCAGAGGATTGGGTAATGTGACACAACGCTAGCTTGGGAACTGTGCTTTTTTTTCTCCCCCTCATTCTCCCAGCAATGCTGAGTGATATTTTTAAAATTACTGTTGTTTTTCTAATACGTCACGGTAGTGGATGACATTAAAGTTTGCTTTAATAAAGGAATCCTGATACACCGTGTCTTATCTCCTATTCATTTTATAGGCTTACAGTCTTGGTAAATGGAAGATAAAAGTGAAGAGTGTTGGTAAACAGGAAAGTCAGATCCTGCTCCATTTAAACTTTTCGCCTCAGTACAGAAAATTTATATCCATTTTCTCAGCGGTCGGCTAAACAAATCATTTTGCGGGAACTTATCCTCGACCGGCAGGGATATTTGATGTAGGCTCATGCAAATGCTAGAGGGCTGGCTATCTACAGCAGCCTCTCACCTGGAGAGAGCGGGACTGAAACAGAGAGAGAGAGACACTGAGAAAGATAAGATGGTGTTTTGTCCTTCTGTAAATGTCACAGGCCTATGGTGGCATTCAGACTAATGGAGTCAAAATGGCACTTTTGTTTGTTGTTTACTATGGGCTGTGTGTGTGTGTGTGTGTGTGTGTGGGGAATGCAACATTTTCTGAACCTCAGAGACTGCATCCCCCCACAGCGTGGAGCACCATTGTCATCTTAAGGTGTGTTTTAATGGGGGAGTTCTATCCACTCTGTGTTAATGTGTGCATAAGTATCATGGCCTGCTAACCAGTTCGCCTTCTAAATGATGGCTTGAAAGCTCAGGAAACCAGAAAAGAGCACGCGGCGGTCGCCTGTTCAGTGTCGAGAGATCAAAGACATGCCTTGATGTGCAGGAGATTATGCCGGTCCGTCAGCTGCACACTTGCACCCATTTCAAAAGAATGCTTAAGGAGTATTTACAGTTCAGACCACAAGTATAGAAGTGGTCACTGATTTTAACAGTGAAACATTTCACAAAGAGCACACGTTTATTGAGGTCTAGTTAAACATCATAAATCGCAGGAGCGGTACGACTGTTCCTAAAAACCAAAACACTGCAAAGATGATCCCTATTCAGCCAAAACCCAAAGGAATTATAGAGGATTTTTGATCTCCTGGCTCTTCTCTTGCATAATTAAACAAATCTTCACCCTCCCCTGGCCTGGAGGCCTCTTTTGCAACTGCTTTACCCCCATTGCCTTTAGTGTGTTAGGGATGGGCGTGTTCATGTGTCTGTCATTTTATATGGAGGGTCTGGTGGAGTTTTGATACAGATCTTTTTTGACAGTCAGCTGGATTGCGAGCTTAAAGAGCAACACAGTTCAACACCAGTGCAGAGAAAAAGGAAGAGTGCAGCGATTTCATCAAGCTTGATTTTAAGCTTGTTTTGAAAGAATACAATAGAGCTTTCTGAATGAGCCACGGCTGTTGGGTCAACAATAAATGGTGTGTTTTTACGAAGGGAGCAGGAAGTGACTTGGCTTTCAAAGTAAAATGAAAGAAAGTAATATTCCTCCTAATAGAGACATGGTTCAGAACCTTGTCATTTAATATGTATATAATATGATTCTTTACATGTACAATATTTACATTTATGGCGTTTAGTAATCGTTTTTTTATCCAAAGCGATAGTCCAGTCACTAGCTACCGGGGACAGTCTTGCTCAGGGTCTTAAGGGTCTTCCTCAGGAACCCAGTGGTGTTGAAGGTAGAATTAGAACCCATGGCCTCTTAGCCTAGAGGCAAGTATCCTTCCTACTAGGCCACCACTACCACTCTGCTATACAGCTGCGTTACCTTCTTTATTAGATCTTGCTTTGCTTGCAAGGCTTTAAGGCATTTCCAAAAATGTCCATAATTTGTTTAAAATATAAAAAGTCATTCATAGTGTTTTTATGTGAAATGCTCTGTTCTAGAGCAACTTAGCTGGTCAGATTTGGTGGTGTTGCAGTGGTGATAGAGGCGTTTAATGCCTCTAAAAGCTATGTCACAGAAATCATTTTGAATACACTAGCTGATGTTTAACCATGGTTTTAAAAAGGTTTTGGCCTGGAATGTATTCAGAAAAATTACACACAGCCACGTTATCTAGGGCGGGTGATGGCCTAGTGGTTAGGGAGTTGCCCCTGCAATTAAAAGGTTGTGGGTTCGAATCCCAGCTGCTAGTATCATCGCTGAGGTACCCTTAAGCAAGGAACCGTCCCCAAACACTGCTCCCTGGGCGCCCCTTGTTGGTGGCAGCCCACTGATTCATTTGGTGAATGAGTTAAATGCAGAGAAAGATTTTCACATTGTTGACACTGTGTGGTGTGTTAATGTGTGACTGTAAGGGGGCACTTTACTGTCTAACACAAAGGTAGTTACATCAGTGCTCAAGCTAAACTTCAATCAACATCGGCTGTTCAACCAAGTTAGGCATGAAGTAGGGCTGCACAATATATCGCAAATTTACCGTCATCGCGATATCGACATGCGTAATATACATATCGACATACAATATACACAAAACTAACTGAACTGCAATAAATGCTGTTTTTCCAAAACTCTTCACCCAGTGCCACAGAGAAGAGGGAAAAACAATCACTGGGCAGTTTCCTTCATCTTCTGTGCTGCTGTTATAGATTGTTCCTTTTGCTATTATTCTGAACTTACTATAATTTTAATTAGGTTTACATTTATTTAAGATTTAAAATTATTTTAAAAATGTTTCTTTTTTTCAACAATGTTCAATGTTTTGAATGTTTTATGGGAGGCATTAAAATGCTCTGTTTAAGTAAATTCTTTAAAAAATAAAACGTTTGAATGGAAATATTGCATTAAATTTTTTTCTGCATAGACTAGTCAGCGTCTGCAGTCTTTATTACCAGCAAATCCAAAGCAGAAAAACATTAACACAATAAAGGCTGTTTTTATTTACTTATCGCATGTGATATCGCCATCGCAACACTCAACAATGTTATCGCATGTTTTCCTAATATCGTGCAGCCCTAGCATGAAGGTAAGTTTTTATTTGTTTGCTTATTTATTTAGGAGAAAATGGGAAATAGAAGGAATAAATAAGCAGAAACAAGAGGCATAGTCAGTCACCACGGGGCTCCTTGAAGAGGTGGGTCTTCAGAAGACCTTTGAAGACAGAGAGGTACTCCGCAGATCTGATCGGAGTTACTGAGTGATCATTGTCATGGGTTACTCTGCAGGATAAATACAATTTCTCTGAGCTAAACATATGAATATAAAACTCCGTAAAACCTTCAAACCAAAAATGCCATTATGTTTATGTTGAAAGGGGAACCTAGAACTTCCAAATCGCACAATGAAAGGTATATTTTTACTTCCCCTGGAGATTCTACACAGAGCAATTGTGGAATATAGAGTAATGAATACATGCCAATGGTTGACTTAAAATACTGAGAGATACGGCTTTTCGCAAAGTCAAAATAGATTAGGTTTTTTTTTTCTTTAAGTTGGGTTCATGCTACAAACTACATATACAAGGTTTTTTTTAGGTGCCTTGGTGGTACTGTTGTAAAGATACAGGCATCTGAAAACGTTCGACCCAGCATTTTTCAAACTAAGGAAAAATCTCATTTAATTTCAAGCTAATGGCCCACACCAACTCAACTCATGGTGCCACAAAATAGTTAAATTCTGAGATGGCGAATGTGGACAATACCAAATATTAAGAGGCAGAATCGCCCAATAACCATTCCACATACGCTATACACTCTCTTATTAAGAGAAATATACATCAATACTGACATGTTGAGCAGGTGGTTGTTTCGGCCCATGAGAGGATAATGTAGTGTGTGTGTACAATACAAAAGAGTGCAGACCGTGTGGGTGGTGGTGTTTGTTTGTCTATGACTGTGTGTACCTTGTGTGCGCAAGGCGTTCTTTGTTTATGTGCTTAAATGCACTATATATCTCTGAGAGTGCTTTTCTAAGTGCCTTTACTTGTATACAACAGAATCTTAATGCAGAAGGTAGCACAGGCAAGGCCAAGGGAGGGGGTCGCTCTTACTCCTGTCCCCGAACTGACCCCTATCCAGCGCCCACTCTCACTTCCCCCTGACGACCTGCCTGTCATTGCCCAAGAATAATGAGACGCTACTGGAATTCCTCCCTCTAGACACTTGCTTGGAGTTTGAAGCCTGCAGTCATGTAGCTCAGGCTGGCTGACAGCTGGACCGCCACTGCAGCACTGCTGATCCACAGGAATGCCTTCAGCCGCTAGATAAGAGAGAGGAGGCCCCACGCTCTCAGTGCTTCCACACGCATCAGGGGCTGCTCCGTCTGACAAACGAGACGCAGCGGTGGCTCTGAATTCCTCATTGATTTTTCATTATCGCTTTGTGTTTTACTCTTGGTCAAGACCAGGAGCTTTGCAGCTGCCCATGCCTCAGTGTGGACAAAGTTTAAAAATAGGAGGCAGATGCTCATTAAACCCCAGAAGTGGCCGTTATTGCTGGGAACAACAAAAACATGTTGCCGTTTTGGGTTATTTAGGCCAGTTTTTCAGTGGTAGCTCAGTGGGGATGCTATGTTTCAAGTTATTTCTTCTGAAGCCAATGTAGTAGAGCAGGATATTTTATGATCCGAATTAGACAAATGAATGTTCCGCAAGCCTTTTTTTTTTGTTGCAAAAGATAAAAGGCCAGAGCTGTCATAAACTAAGGTCATAATTAATTGTGTAATTAAACACAATTGTCATTTTACTTGGTCGTTCCCTCTGGTCCAAATGGAGACAGTCCTATTTATTTATGACTTTGTCACATGGATAGTCATACAAGAACAACACAGTGAAATTCTTTCTCTGCATTTAACCCACTCAAGTGTACCTCAGCCATGACACTAGCAATTGGGATTAGAACCCCAACCGTCAGATTACAGGGCCAACGCCCTCCCCACTGGGACACCCAGCTAGGCCAAATGAGATGTTCTGAAAATATTTTCAGAAAAAAATAAAAATGTTATTGGTCCATCAAGATTTATTGATTTTTCATAATTGCTTACTGTACAAACCCTAGTCTCTGTATGCTTTGGGGTCTTTGGAGTCTTTGTATACTGAGCGTCTTTGGGGTTTTTTAACCCACATTGTGGAATTGTGCCGTATTCTGAGGCATACATTATAGATATGATAAAAATTTTGGTGAAATGTCTCTCTCGTGCTTTAGCACTGATATTACTGATGTTTATTGTTTGTTGTTGTATAAAGTTATTTTAAAAACTGGACTAGGCTTCCTGAGATGCATCAGTCCCTGTCAAAGTAAGCTTTTTCAGCAAAGCCTTGAAAGAGCCCTGCTCATTGCTGCCAAATAACTAATCTCATTAATTAAAGCTGCCGCTTAGTTGCCACAGAATGACTCACATGAGTGAGGGAGGCCACTGTATCTTGTCCCCAAATTAGGAGCTTCACATATCTGCCCCCCTGTCTGCGCACAGCGGGGGACTGCTCAGTCCCTAATTTGTGTCTGGATTACTGTAATTATTCCTCTGTCTAATCTGAGATCTTAAAGCAAGCTTAGATGTATCTGCAATGTAGGAAACCCCATGAAAGCTTAATACTAAAGCTGCCTCCATGGGAGGTGCTCCTTTTAAATTAAGTGGACATTTTGTGGCCATTTTGATACTGTGTGGATGTTTGTCCCTTTTTAAATGTTAGTAACAATAATGAATTGTTGATTTTTCCATTTATATTTGTGTTGAATAATTGGCAGTAGTTAAGCATATTAAGACGAGCTCAGTTGGTGAAGGCAAGCTCATGAGTCATGTGCAATGCCACCACATCATTAGAGCGTTCAACATGCTTGAAGGAGAACACTAAGCACTAGTTGTGTTATACCAGTCAACAGACATTCAGATTGCTTGACCATGGTTGTCTAGGGCATCTCCAGGAATCAAACTCACGATGTTTGATACTGTTACGTCTTACATGGAGAGTTGGGCTAATGCCATTTTAACTAGGGCCATTTTAGTCCCATTTCAGTCAGGTTGATAATGTGCACTCCAGTGTCAGGAAAGATTTCAGTGCTAACTAATTGTGAACTGATGTTTATATTCTGGAAGACGTGTGCATTCCATGGAAAAAGAGTAGAGTTTTCTTAAGGAGGCACTTACAAACATTTACTGGTGTTCTCTGCATCACAAATGAAGCTAATATGTACTGCCCAACCTCAGCTGCACTACTCCATATAACATGGAATCATTTAAAATGGTGGAAAACGTTTAATTTTATGTGGTGTACATCTCCCAAACTATTTCTAGCAAGTAGCAAGGTTAGTGTGAGCAAAATAATGGCAACTCTTTATCCATGCCATACAGCATTCGTATACTTGCCTCATCCACCAACACTGAATAGATCATTTGCTTACATGATGCAATACCTCTATTTAATGTGCTGCCTGCCATTTTATAGATAGCAACATGAATCAAGTGCTTGGTCATGCTGTTAGTATGATGTTGCTCTCTCCGCAAAAGTAGTCGTGACCTTATGACATCCTGCTTGCCTTCAGTCTTGCTACATACTCTAGTTCCTTCACTGCCACTATGATCAGTGTCTCATCCCATTTGTAACATGTAGATTGTGATCCACTGAGGACAACAACTAACTGTAGACAATGTGGGCCAAACATGTACTGATTATAAAGACCGCCGTGCTCCACTATTTAATGTAAACTGTAATTGTGGCTGGAAATTTGTCAGGCATGGGTTTCACTTCGATTAGCAGAGTCAGCTGAGGACAGCGGGAGCATTTGTTTAAACCGCTGCTACTTCATGACTTACTGCTGCAGTTATTGTAGATGCTGGTGCTTTTTTCCTTTAATATAGCGCACATGCAAATATTCCAGAGGGACCATATAGCCCATGAATAATGAATTGGTAAGATTTTTGAGCATATGGTTGAGGGAATGCTAATTAACTGTTGTTTTTCTTTTTTTCTTTTTTTTTTTCCTCTAGTGGGTTTATGTTTTACAGTCTTTGCACATTCATACGGAGAGTCAATCGCAGTTTGCTGTAACCCACAGATTTACGCTTAGAAACATTTTCAGGAATAATAGGGCGATAAAAGGGGAATTGCCCCCTTAAGCTAATCGGTGTCCCAGATTTTTATGACTAAAAGTAGTTTCGTACTTTATACTGGGGTCCGTGCTCCAAAAATAAACCAAACTGAACCTCTAGTAGCTGTCCAGTGGAATTAGTGAAGCTGTATGGCTACCAGTGAGCTCTTAGATACCTGCCAACATTCATTAAAAATTCTAAATGAGAAATACTATTTATCTGTGACCCTTCTGAGTAAGATACGTTCTACGTTTGTTGGGTTCACTGTTTAACAGTGGATCTGTTGCTTTTTACATGGGAAGTTGATTTTGATTTAGGCTTAAGTTTGACATAAAGGGCAGTTTCTCCTCTAGTAACATTTCTTTGGTCACATTCAATTTAAATGTCAATGTTTCTTCAATGTAATTATATTTAAAGGTCAAGAAAATCCAATGTTAAAAATACATTCTTGGCAACAAATGGCTGCTGTTTCCAAAGTCAAATGCTTGTTGTGATCTCAGTATTGACCAATATTATCGTGATTATGATCAGTCCTGCTTCTTCATGGCCACCATATTTCCTAATGGGAGAATTCAAATAGTTCAGGGATGGGCTGAGGACCCTTCGAAGCCTCCAAATTCCTCAGATCTTAGTCCCTTTAAGCATCTGTGGGAAGTGCTGGACAAGCTTGTCCAATGGTGACCTTAGGGGTCTGGTGTTAATGTCTTGGTACCCGATACACGAACACACTCCAGAGGTCTTGTGGAGTCCATGGGTCAGAACTGTTCTGGCAGCAAGAGGACCTACACAATATTAGGCAGTGGGTTTTAATGTTTCACTGTTTCACTTGAATCATTTATTTGAAGTGATTCAAGTGACCTGGAAATCTGCAAAATGTTTGTAAATGTCATTATACTGCATGACTCATTATACCTCCTTTGTCCACATTATTTGATTAATGTAGTTAAAGTAGATCACTGTTCTTTTTTATTTAAAAATGTGAAATGTCAACTTGGCCAATTCAAGAGCAAATAATATTTATATTTCTATTGTTTGCTTTTAGTAAGCACTGGAGATCTGCATGCGTTTTTACTTGTTCATTTAACCCAAACCGAATGAGGTTTAAAAAAGGCCAATAAAAAAACAGCCAATTTTGATGTAAAGAAATCAGAATCAGTCATAAAAATCATGATCAGTGCATGAACACGGTGCTTTTATACAGCGTTTCATATACTGAGCTTCACTACATCTGGTCAAAGAGTTCTAGTTCTATTCTGTTTGAAATGAAACATGCAGTGATTGTGTATCCGGTCCGAGACTGTCACGTTCATGAACAAGTGAGTCATTAAATAAATTGTGCAGTCGGCCACCAAAGTGGAATCGGCCATGAAGATTCATGGTCACGCTCCCAGCCCATATTTTGAAGCGAAATGGTGAATCCGAAGCCTGCAGCTCTGTTTGCCCGTGCGAGAACTGAACTGAGGTAGATGCTCCGTGGGTTCAGTAAAGGCTAAGGCCCACTGCCCGCACACTGACCTTACAGTCAGCGCTGCTTTGCTGGGATTAGTTTCAGTTGACTGAGCCCTAGGCAATTCCTCTAAGAGCTGGAGGAATGCATGGAGCATGGACCTGTCACTTTTGTAGTGTATCAAGGCGGGGAATAACCCAACCGCCAAACCTTTCAGTCCCACTGGCAAGCAGAGACTTGAACTGGCAGGCACTGATGAACTCTGCTGAAGAGCAGAGGCAAGGGAAAATATAGTGTGTGTGCGCATATATGTGTGTGTGTGTGTGTGTGTGTGTGTGCGCATGTGTGTTTCTTTGTCCATTTTTTATACACACACACACATATATACATGACCCTGTAATAGAACTTATATATGCTTGCAGATTACATGGCAGACGTTATTATAACATGAGTGTGTGTGTGTGTGTGTGTGTGTGTGTGTGTGTGTGTGTGTTAGGGAGGTGGAGGAAAACAGCGTCAGGATCTTATTTCAGCAGCTGTCTGTGGCGTGAGTGTGGTGTGGGGGAGCAGCTGAGAGAGTACAGTACAGTCTGGCATTACTCACTCCAGAGTGGATTATGCATGACCCCACGTTATTAGAGGGCACACACATTGTGGCCTAATGCTTCCTTGACTCTTCCTGTCTTAGCTTCAGCTGCTATATTAAGGGTATGAATACAAATCAGTATTGGGTTGATACTGGATCAGATATAATTAAAAATAAATAAATAAATCCAGGCTGTAACAAACTTAGCCTATATCACAGTGTGTGATGTCTTGTTAACTGTGTGTCTTTCTGAGGGTGCTTGAGAATGATTATAGAGGCAGATGATTTTAGATCAATTTTAGGTATTGCTATCATAGCGTTCTGTGTTTTAGATTATTTTCCAGATATGGTAGTTGGCACTTCGAAGCGAGCTGTGATAAGTGTGTGTCTCATTGGTCATTGTCACTGGTTTGTAATAAAGTTTCAAAGTGTTTTTTGGAATCATAAATAAATGTGGATGTTTGAACATATTCCCCTGACAGAAATATATATATATCTGAACGGTATTTTTTTCCTTACAGATGACATTTCAAAAGCACTATCCATATTAATTTGTGCCAACTTGAGGGCAATCCGTGATTTCCACATGTATGTTATTAATAATTGATGTGAGTCGTGCATAAATCATGTAGATCACATGTTGTAGTGACAGTGTTGGACTCTTAGTTGGTTTAGCTTGGTTTAATAAAGCTCTGCTTACATACATTTTGCCCTATGCCCAAAGTGACCTGTTTCATTTTTAGAATTTCTTTTAAAACATATTGCATAATACATGCTTATAAACCCACATTTATATACAGACTGCAGGTCTTTCATTCAGTTCATCTTTACTTTGAATCTCCTTTGAAATGAATATGTAAATTATAGTTATGAGTGTGAGGAACTGAAGTGTTTCAGTTCAGCCCTTTCAGTTCACTGTGACTTTTAACTTGATCAACCATCCATTAGTTTAAAAGACTATCACAGTTAGTAATTTTTGTGAATTTCCCTGGTTTTTTTTGGTTTTTTTTGAAGAACCAAACTAGGAGCACACTTGTAATCAAGGTCAGTGTGTAGGTCTTTTCTAGGTACTGTCAAACACTGGAAAATTTCAGTGGTTAATGCCATGTTTAACCACTGTATCATAAGTAATTTCGTTAGTTTTTCTGTGTTTGTATTTTCTCTGCAGGCCTAGGCCATGGGGGGAACTAAGAGCAAGCCCAAAGAGCCAGGCCAGCGCTCTCGCAGCCTAGATGGAACCATTGGCACAGGGAGTGGAGGTGGAAGCAGCGGCGGGCACCCCCACCAGACTCTCACACCCACCCGGAGTCCAGGGGTGAACAACACAAGGCCCGGTGTCCAACCCATGCACAACAGCGCTGAGCTGGCCCTGTTTGGAGGAGTGGACTCCTCCACCAACAGCATCACCTCACCTCACCGCAGCATCCTGGCAGCAGGTAGGAGACACAGCCTAAACACCTACGATACGAGTCACATTCATCAGATTGAGTTTCAAGTGTATACGCTTGTGACTCCTCTTTTCAGTCATATCCACAACTTAATAAAAACAGTGTGCTGTTTATGGAATTTTTATTTATTTATTTATTTTTCAGTTTTGTTGCTTGGAAACTGTTTTTTATAGTTATCAATTAATGTGTGTTAAATTATATATTGAGTGTTAGTGTCAGTATTTATTAGTGTTATTTATTTCGTTAATGTGTTATTTTATCAGAATTTTGTAGCTGTTTTTATTCATATTCATGTACTGAATTACTGAAGTGTCTTGAAACGTGTAGGGTCTGCTTGTTAATAGAGCACCGTGTCCTGAAGTAACTATATATTTTACTTAACTTTTATTTAACTATATATTTCTATTAAGAGTTGTTCTTATTTTTGTAGCTGTTCATGCTATAAAGATGCTTCCTCAGAAAGTGTTTTGTGTAAAAACGATAATAAAAATGTCTCAGTACTTGCTCAGTACTCTCAGCTTGTTATTATAATATTTAGCTTTTTTCTGAGGTCTGATGGCTTGGAATTGACGTAGATTCAGTAGTTCCACAAAATACTCTCAAACATAATGTTTACAATGCTTTTTTATCCAAAATTTCACATCAGATCCAAATACTAGGTTTTGCTAGTACTTCAAGAACATTGAACATCACCACATTGCTTGTTAGTTTGGTCATACTCCTTTCTAAAAAAGCAAGCTTTTGACATGGCCATGTTATTCTTGAAATTTAAAATAACCCTATGATTGAGTTGTAAAAGCTGCTTTTTATAAAAACTGCTTTGTAATGTGTTGGTTGTTTCTTTGTGTAGGAGGCGTAACTACGTTTGTGGCATTGTATGACTACGAGTCACGCACCGCCTCTGATTTATCCTTTAGGAAAGGAGAACGGCTTCAGATCGTGAACAACACGTAAGACGCCACCACACACTCACTCCCTCACTCAGAAATATCAGTGCGCACTTACACACACACACACACACACACACAGACACGACAGCACTTTCCAGTTACTCACACTGTGTAGAACACACTTGTTTCACTGAAGGAACTTTTATACACCCACACACACACCCCCATACACTGCCCTCCATAATTATTGGCACCCCCGGTTAAGATAGGTTCTTTATCTTCTAATAAATTCAGTTTTGTTCCAAATAATATAGGACCACAATGAAAAAAGAGGAAAATCCAACCTTTAATTCAAGTGTATTTATTCAGTGGGAAAAAATTCCCACATTAAGAAATAATTATTTTACATCAAATCACAATTATTAGCACCCCTGATGTATACTTTGTACGACCCTTTTGCCAACAAAACAGCACCTAATCTTCTCCTATAATGTTTCACAAGATGGGAGAATACAGAAAGAGGGATCT